>JANCMC010006726.1:0-14290 GCA_024363005.1 Charaxes varanes
CATGAAGATAAATATTATTTTAATATGTACACGTAAAATTAAATAATAATATAAGTAGTATTCTCTTAGTAATTTACATAAATTATATTTAGTAATATACTTCAATTACTAGAGGAACTAAAACTATCAATAATAAAGATAGAAAAATTTTAAACTTATGTAGTCTATTGTGTTGCCAAAAATTTTATTGAAAGCCGACTGCATATATTAGATATATATCTAATATATTTATTTATATTGATGGGTTTAGGAATATTCATTAAGAATAATTAAATTAGCATTTCTCAATAAAATATGTTAATCATATTCTCTACATTGGAGTGAACAAATATCGATTTACTTTAAGGGCATTGTTATAATATTGTTTATATTCAACACTAGCCGCTCGCCCCGACTTCGCACGGGTATTTGCCTTATAGAAGTATCCATACAGTTCCCTAACTTTTTTGAAAATATTCTATCGCCTATGTTCATCAGGAATAATGTAGAATTCTAATGGTGAAAGGATTTTCCAAATCGGTCCAGTAGTTTCAGAGCTTATTCAACGCAACCAGACAATCAAATCTTTCCTCTTTATAATATTAAGTATAGTTTACCTATATTATTAATACTTTAGTATATTTAAAAAATATATATATTTCAAGACATACTTAGTTATAGGCTCTACTTTGATTAATTCGTTAGAATAATTAATTCTAAAGCCAATTAGTTTTTTGCCGTTTCTTAGCTTTGGCCCATCGTTTCCGAAACAGTGGTAGTTTCTAAAATATTTAAAGACTAGCTGTGCCCGCGATTTCGTCCACATAAAATTAGACAAAAAAATGTGATTCAATTTTAGCGTGATGGTATATAGCCTGTAGCCTTCCTCGGTAAATGGGCTATCTAACACCGAAAGAATTAACAAATCGAACCAGTGGTTACTGAGATTAGTACGTTCAAGCAAACAAGGGTTTATCTAAAACTAGTATATTAAGTATAACTTCTTTACTACGTCTGTAGCTATTTTTTATTCCGATTGGAAGTACCTGTTCCCTCCTCTGCCTAGCCAAATCTGGTATGATCCTACTAGAGCGAAACTAGTAGAAGATTTGATGCGAGTAATTTGTTAGCACTGAGGGCCTGGCACAAACTTTCCCAACCGAAGTAAGTCGACGAGTTAACTTTACTTAGGATGAAAATGTTCGTGCTCAGCAGACCTTCCTTAGCAACAGGGGTTGAATTAGAATTGATTAAAAGCGTAACGACGATTAATACTTCTGTGAGCCTAGCACAAACATTGTCATCCTAAGTAAAGTCGACTCGACGACTTACTTCGGTTCGAAAATATACGTGTTAAGCCCTCTGGTTACACGTCAAAAGTTATTACACAATCTCAAAGATGATACAAGTTTTAGATACAGTCAGTTGAAAGTTATTTCAACTTTTACATGACTTGCATTCTTGAAATGATTTTAATAAGAATGTAGCAGATTGTATTTTATAACTACATTTTGATATAGAGAGAGATTATATGTTTAGGTGTTTGTGGTTCTCAATTAACTGGTTACCAAAATTTATCGGATCTGTTATGTCGCAATCTTAATTATAAACTGTTCGATTAGATTTTAGGTCTAACGTGAGTTAACGACACAGGTAGCTTAGTTTCAATGTCCTCCATCAGCCAATCTAAGAATTATTTCGATATCTCCATCCAACAATGAGATGCAGTTATTTGTGTCTTTTTAACTCAACTAAGTTTTTAGTTAGAAAGACTACCAAATAATAAAAGATCATAAATCGCTTCGTTAGCTATTGTTAAAATACATAATTTTCTTTTATATATATATAACAAGGGGCAAACGAGCAGGCGGTTCACATAAGTGACTACCGACGCCCATGGACAACTGCAACACCAACCTCCAGGTCCCGTCTTCTCTCTGGGTTGGACCAAGAATCTTCCGCATGATTTTTCTCTCTGCCACTAATAATTTTAATTAAAAAATTTAAAAAATAGTACATTCCCAAATTCAATAAACAACCTTGCATAAATTCGCAAATAAAAAAGAAGAAAATTGTTGGAGCGGGCGGAATCACAATGACTTAATAAATTGAATAGTCAACTTTTATAGTGTACATTTTTACACATAAGTTATTAAACTTATTTCATTTCATTTATTCATACTTGTTTGTGACCCTGAAAGGGTGTACAATAGAGAGATATTAGTCACGTAGGGAGACAGATGTTTCTATTATCCGTATTAAAATATTCTATTTAAGGTATATTCTCATTTCTCTAGTAAACATATTTAAATCATTTATGTTTGATAAATATTCAGGCAGGTGATTATAAATTTTTATGGATAAATCCATACGGGCTTTCGATACGGATTTTCACTGTGTAGTCCTAATTTGAATTTTGGTAGGTTCAACTTATTAATTTCTCTAGTAGGGAACCTATGTGGCATTCCGTCTATTTTTTTTCATACAGCACCAAATTTTTTTACAAGTTTACATATTTCGAGATATTTATAGATGTTAATTTTATTTTTTTTTAAATTTCCTGATGATGCATCGGTTTGGACGAAAAAAGTGCGTTTGGAGAGAATAGAAAAACAGTGCTGCAGTGCCGTGTTTTAGTTTCGTTCTTGTTTGATATTTAGAATATAGCGATTTTCTCCTGATATTGGATTTATGCAAAGTAATGATATTATTATATAAACTGTATAAAGACGTATGTTGCTCTTATAGATAGCAACAGATACAAATGGAATAAAGCAATTATTACATCTGTCTACTGAAATCTGTCTTAAGAGCTGTTTGCAAGATTCATTTCAAAAGTAGATATGCATATTTAAGAAACGTAGAGACTATGACAGGACATTGACGAAGAATTGTTTTTTGAATATATTTTATTGGTTGCCATGGAGACGGAAAAATAACAGAAAAAAATAAACGACGTAAAAGGACAAGGTTTTTGATTTTTTTCCGCAATACCTTCATTGTAAACATCTCCCAAGCACAGCTTTTTAATCGAATTATTTAGGACTCGTAGTAAATTTAAATTTGCGTGTACCAAAGTCCTTGAAATTGGTGGAAAATTTCATAATTCTTAGTGAAATTTGCAATTTTTCTCAGTAATTGAATGTTCCCTAATTAAAGAGGGTAGAAAAGTGTAAACAAGATTTAGGCAATTTTATAATATTAAGATGTTGTGCTCTTTACTTTTGTCGATCAAAATTGAATAGTTAGAGTTTCGTTGAGATATGTTTTTTGTAAAACTTTTAGTGTTTTACAAAAAAAAAAGAATAAATGTCTTCACGCAACTGTTTAAGTTTCTTGTTACATAACAAATAGATACAGAATAAATATGTTTTTTTGTAAACCTTTTCTTTCGTAAAACTTTTTGCGTTTTACAAAAAAAAAAAAGAATAAATGTCTTCAAGCAACTGTTTAAGTTTCTTGTTACATAAAGCCGATATAGAGACAATTTTGGAACTTTATCTAACAAGACCTCCGCATTGCCCTTTACTTTGTAAGGAAAAACTGCCTTTGACACCAGAGCCGCAGAATAACGAGACGCTAGATTTTTGCTCGTTACCTTTCAGCTAAAATAAATGGCAGGCCTTATTTTTAGTTTGAATAAATTTTCATCGCGATTCTTTTAGAGAGTTAAACATTTTCAAATTTTTATATATTATATATAAAAATATATATCTAAGATATAAAATTCTCGTGTCACGGGGTGCGTTGCCAAACTCCTCCAAAACGGCTCGACCGATTTTCATGAAATTTTGCGTGCATATTGGCTAGTGGCTGGGAACTTTGTGTAACTGCACAAAGTTTTGTAGAACTTTGTAGACTTCAAGGACAAAAATGTACAAACACTGAGCTATATCTGGCTCCGGCATTAGTAAGATTAGCGTTAAGGTTTTTTTATAAAGAATATTAACAATATTTTTGATGTGAATACTCCCGTTCCCGTTCCCACTAAGCCTAAATTTAAAGTTTGTGTCTGTAGTGGGTGCTACAAATTAATAACCCTGCGGCGTTGGGGTTTCAACCAGGTACCTAGCGGATTTCAGTCCATCTATTCTACCGCAGTGCTATTGAGACTGTTATTGAGGTTGAGTGTTGATTGATTGCTATTGAGTTTGAAATTATGAGCACCAGAGGACTTTACAGACTGAGAGAAAAGATCTAATTTTACGGTGAAAAGTAACAGATTTTATTTAATATATTTTTAATTAATGATTAATAGGATAATAGGAAGGTAACATTTAGTTTTTAATAGCTGTGACCGCAAGTTCGTCCGCGTAAAATTAATTACAAAAATAGATTTTAGCGTGACAATCTATAGCCTTCCTCAATAAATGGGCTTTATAACACTGACAGAATTTTTCAAATCGGACCAGTGGTTCTCGATATTAGCGCGTTCAACCAAAAAAGAAACGAACGAACTCTTCAGCTTTATATAATAGTATAGATACATGAAGTAGCAGTCAAAAGTGAATCATCATATAGGATAAAAAGCTTCTTAAAAGTAACTAAATTAAGTATTAATACACCCAAACATTAATTGAAAAAAAAAAAAAACAATAAAAACAGCCAAAAGCGTGGCAAGACACGCTTATCTAGAAGGGTTCTGTATCTGATACGTTATAAACGTATTTGTCAAATAACTTCAAAAGTTGTCCGATTTCGTTCAGAATAATTTTCCTAATGAGTTTTTAGCGTATTCTATCAACATGGAAAATTTATATTGAATATACTGCAAATGGTTGTTTTAGCCGTCTCTCTTCAAATAATATACCTCCAGTCAAAGTGGTTTGACGAGAATCTACCAACCTCGCAAACTCTCCAAGCAGTCTGTTGGGTTGTATCTGGTAATTATTCTTGACTACAGAATTATGCTATCTATATATATATTTAAAAAAAATTTATTAGGTACGTCAAATATTCCCTTTTTCCCCTCCTACTAAGCTTAAATTTAATGCTTGTATTAGGAGTGGGCGCGACATTACCCCAGCGGCGGTGGGGTTTGAACCGGGTACCTTGCGGATTTCAGTCCATACCTTATACCTTTGAGCTATTGAGGCTTTATATATATATAGAACATAATAATGATGGGCTATCTGTATGTTTTCCTTTACTGTATTCTGAGTCATAAATGCTTTTTTTTTAGTCATATAATACTTCTTTTTTTTTTGTTTTAATTAGCAATCAGTTACAAAGCAGTACGATGGTATTGCTATGGCTGGTAGAATCTCTTGGTACGACGCCATAGGTCTAGATAAATTCCGTAGATGATATACTGGTTCTTGAAGGGAAGGTTCATCTCATTTGTCTTCTTCTTGATATGAGGTTTCCGTGTGTCTTCTGTGAAGAGTAAAACCCAAGTACTTTACGAGGTTAATATTTGGAAGGTGATCCGAGCTAAGTCTGACCGATGTGGCACCACGCATCGATTTTGCCCAAAATGGATCTCTTTGTTTAACTTGAAAGTCAGGCTAATGGGATGGTAGGAAAATGCTATACGTGGTGGTTTCCTAGGTTTGGGTATAATGTTAATTTGTGATATTTTCCACAGCCTAGGAATGTATCCTAGTCTGAAAGTTACAATAAAAAGAAAATATTCCCAATATAGGTTTGAGGCTCAATCTCTGCGGAAGATGCTTCACCATCATTAACTTCATATACTGACGATATGGTCCTGTATATTTCGTCGTCTAAGGATTCAAATTGCATCTTCTGGGAAATGTGCTCAACACTACCTATTTAACCTTACGGTCGGACGCTTGCGAGAATAAATCTCTCAACGTACGGATGCATCTTTTAGCAATTTTATAGCATAGTGGGTATTACTGTACAGTCTACATTTTACAAAAGAAAAGAAAGATATTTTCTTGGCTAATTCAGTTTATTTTTACCCTACTTGGTGAAATTAAAAAACCAATATAGTTTTGTTCTAACCTTATTTTTGTTATAAATGAAGTTAATTGGCGTTCTATAAAGCTACTGAGGTCAACGAGCTATATAAAAGTGGAACAGACAATTTACTACCTGTCTCTTTCACTCCTGTATGTATAATCTATAGTCTATACTAACATGTAAAGCTGATGAGTTTGTTTGCTTGAACGCGCTATTCTCAGGATCTACTGGTCCGATTTGAAAAATTCTTTCAGCGTTAGATAGCTCATTTATCGAGGAAGGCTATATATCATCATGCTAAAATTGAATCTAACTTTTTTTTGTCTAATTTTACGCCTACGATGTAGCGGGCACTGCTAGTATATAGATAATTTTGGAAAACCCATTACCTATTCGTTATTCTTTTCGTATTGCATAGTCCATATAAACATAGGAATAAGTTTTTATGTTTTATTTGCTTTCAAGTTATTTAAGACCCAATAAAAAATATTTATACAAATAACGACCTAAAATTTACGTTGTTGTAATTGCTGAAGTATTGTTATTTGTATTGAAAATAGAATTGTACGGGGGACGTTTTGCAAGAAGAGAAGTTTTTGCATTTCGAATTTATTTTAGACTAGCTGTACCCCGTGAATTTGTACGCGTGATTTCAGTGGTTTAGTTAAATTTTGATGGTTTTTAAGTTTTTGTGCGGCACCTACACTATTTTTCTAAAACTGCGTTTGTTCAAAAGGTTTAATCAACTTCTCCATTGTAATAGACAATACAGGCAACTCAGGCCAACTGTGCCGCAGGCCACAGAGATTCAATTTTGTCCTCCTGGCTTGGTAGTGGCAGTCATATCCTAGAGCAACCACGTATACACTGAAACGCTAAAACATAAGGGGATGCCAATAACAGTCCGGCGAAATATTTCACATATAACTATAATAGATTATGAAAATGTAAAAAGCTATTGTTAAAATGAGCGTTATTTGCAGTTTTATAGCTTAACTTGAAAAATACTGGGTTACATTCGCGTTTGTAAAAAGTAGTATAATTTAAAATTAAAGTATATATACTTTAATTTTAAAGTAAGGTGTTAAATATGGGGTGAAAGTCTTCTATAGTAGAATAACAGTTAGACCATCAAATAATGAAATGTTGAATTCGTCTTTAGAGGTTACTACCTTCAATACTTTTTGTTTAAAAAAGGTTACATGAATATAATTCTCGATACTTAACTACTGTTGGTGTTATATTAGCATTATTTATTAAGAACATTACACAGTTAAGCTTCAGATTAGGATGCATCACGTTACTTACTAATGAGATACAAAATGAATGTAGACGTAGATGTACTTTAGAGTTAAATATGTATTTTTACCACATTTAGATTAAGTTATCTTTACTATAGCTCCTTATTAAGTACAGTATAAATTGCGCTTGTGTGTCATATGACAATTAAGTAGGAAATAGGACGCAATTTAAAAGTTTTCTTAATTATGAACCTATCAATATCACTGATTTAGAAATCCTGGTCTCCACTCCTATAATCTCTTCACTATTAAGTAGAGATAGCGCCATGCTTGTAGCCGATTTGCCCGGGAATTTCCAAACAAAAGTACCTTGCCAATTTTGTGACCGTTACTTTTATGTTTTAATTGTTGATTTAAAAAATATTTTAAGCTCGCATGTGACCCACGTGCCTTATCTTGACTGAGAATGTATGCAAACACTAGGTAATTAGGTACATACCGTTGACATATTTTGTTTCGATTCTGTTTTGGTTAGGTCCCGTTATAGTTCTAAAATAACCTTACACTACGGTGGTCTATTTCTGAACAATAGGTTATTTAACTTGAAATTGTATGATTGGTTAATTCAGACAAAATATTGTAGTATTAAGGAATTGTAAGCAAAGCATGTTTGAACTTCATTTAAAATTGTGACACCTTTAAATGTATACCATGTTTAAGGCAAATAAAAATATTTCTATTCCTATTGCTAGACGTTCCATTAAAGTTTATTTTGTATTTTTTTTAAATATATGTATATCGCACATGGAAACATTCTTATATAAAACATTTTTATTTTATTTCTTACTTAAGAAAAGACATATATTTCTTAATATGGGGTTAAAGGCCATTTCAATACCTATCCGCTGAATGATCTTTATTCTCATATTTTAAAAAAATGCTTTTTTTTAATAGAAAAAACATTGTACAAAAAATGTGCGCTTTCATTGCACCTGAGTGTATAAGTGTTATTTAGGAATTATTTGATGGAGACAAAGAAAAGACGCACGACTTGAATATAGCTGTATAATGGCCGTTACAATCACGGGGCGTTTTGCTTCCTACCTACATATTCATAATAAGATTAAGCAATCCCTCTGCTTCTAAGCAAGGTCTTCGCTCACGTACATATATACCTTTACTTACAAAATAGCTTGTGAAAAATTGTCACTGAAGATTTAAATATTTAAGTTTATAAATAAATTCGTTTCTTCATTAATGAATATTTTCTTGTTCGCAGGTACATCAATTTGTGAGGTGGTCGTGGCCTAATCAGTGGTCGGCATTTGAGTCGATCGCTAAGTTAAGTTGCTCTGGCTGCGACCGGGTAATAGATCCCACTGATTATCATTGTAGCAATTCCTAGTACAAGCTTATAACAATGTTTAACTAGAATGGTAACAACAATTTTGTTAAATGTGAATACATTATCTTTATGAATGCTAGCGAACCCGGCAGACGTTGTCCTGTCCGTACTTACTATTTACTACATTCTTTTATGCTATAACATTATTCCTAGTTCCCGTTCCCGTATCCGTTCTATATTGCTTTCCGTTTTTATTACACAAACCTTGCCCTAACAATAACGCACACGACAAAAAAGAAATTATTCAATTTGATGCAGTTATCGGAAGCTATGCACGAGCATACATTTCAGCGATTCATTTTTATTTGCGGCTATAAATTGAGATGTAAGCTATCTTATCTTTCAAGTTGGATCAAACTGCACACGATGTGCAGATTTGATTAAAATCGGTTAAGTAGTTGTCCATCGCGGACAAACAACGAAACGCGCAATTTATTAATGTATATTAAAGATTAGTCTCGTCTCCATTTTTTTTTATTTTATTTTTATTTATCAAAATAAAATACACTATTAACAATAAATAATAGCATTATAAAAAACTACAAAAATTTGTCCTTAATGCTAGTACAATTACGTTAAGCTAAAATTATAGATAAAATATGAAGTGAACGTACGGAAGTTAATAAATTATAATTTAAATACTGGGTAGAATTGAGCAAGGTATTAAATTTACATTAAAAATTAATTTAAATTACTTAAAAAATGGGATTTTAAGACTTTTTCTATCTTCTTGTTATTAATTTTACCTAGCGTTATCGCTGTATTTTAGCAAGCTTTGGTATAAGACCAAAGTTTGCTTAAATTGCAGAGGATGTGGCTGTAGGGCGAAATAAGAATACCGACTGCCGTCTGACGTCATCTCTCAAACCCCCACAACCTCTACAATCTCACGACCAAAATCGCTCAGTGAGATCAACTTTTATAATGTGTATTTTTTTTTATTTCCCGCAGGAGTACCGGCCAATTGAGGAACACGTTGAGCCGGGCGCGGGAGCTATGCGAGCGATGGCGCAGCGGCGGCAACACCCCCTCCCCGCCCGCGCAGCCCCCCGACGACGAGGGCGGGGGGCGGCTCGCGCGCTGGTTCAGCGTGCGCCGCGGCTCAACGCACCAGTACGACATGCACACGCACGAGGGCGACAAGATGCCCAAACTACCTGAGGTTTGTGAGAACCTGGATCTTTTTTTTCTTATGTTACAAGGGGCAAACCAACAGGCGGTTAGTGACTACCGTCGCCTTCTCCTTTTTCTAGTTTTTATCTTCACTTATGAAAGTCGTACCCGTTCTGGTATTCTTTGAAGGAAAGGTATACCAGCTGCCTTCATACCATGCGATGCTAGTATTAAGCACGTTTCAGGGCAGTTGGAATGTAGAATCCCACGATGTTCTTAATTTTGGTGGGACCAGAGGGTAGTTGAGCGAACTTCTGGTTTTTTGCTCATGGATATGACGTGAAATAAATTTGATCTAGCGTACATATTTGATGATATAAAGAGAGTAATGGAAAGCGGCTGGATGAGATTTGACATAAGAAGAGGAGTGAGTTGCAAAAGCAATGTGAGGCATATGCCCAGCTGTGGGCTATTGAAGGCTGACAATTATGATGATGGGCGTATATTTGCTCCTTTTAGTTAAAATCTACTTGGAGAATAACTTGTTTCAACATTTTGAGATACACTTACCATTAAATTGAAAGTAGTTCAATAACGAACTGACAGTTTTTCAACGTATGTATGTACATTTGGGACACAAATTATTTCATTAATCTATATACATAAAGAGCAAACATTGTTTTTTTTAGTCATCTAAAACTCGAAAACCACTATTTTAAATTCTGTTTTGTTTCATTTACCTTATTTCAAAGATGGTTTAAAAGAAAAGAAAGTTATTTAAAAATACTAAAAAGTGCTAAATAGGTCGCTACTTCGGAATATTTCAAACTTACTTTTGACTGAGATGCAATGTAACATTATTATTTCATAAGACATTCGCCCAGTGTCACGTTTTAAGGAATTGGTTAATTTGCTAAAAATACATGACCCAAAATTCGGGCAAGACGTCGTCTGCCGAGTCCGCTTGTTTATGGATAAGAAGAAGGTCTTATGCCTTTTAAATAATAATAAAAGTAAGGAAATGAGTCTTACTGAAGATAACTCTGGTAAACTTAAAGAAAGGCCGTCGAAAAATAATTTGAAAAACTGTTATTTAACTCATTGAACATAATAGACATCTATTTAGAAAATACGGACAGAAACTTAATATGTATAGATAGAATTTATATATGTATAGATACCATTGACTTCGCGATTATTAAATCCCTAGGACTAAATATGAGGTGTAATATAGACATAATGCACCGGCCGTTGCAATGGATATTCTGTATGCAGATCCGGTTTGGGTCCGGCATGAGATCGCAACTGGATTCCGAACTAGCCACATTCTTTGAATGGATCTACTTCAAAATCTTACCGGTAAAATGAAGGTTCCGGTCTGCGATTGCGAAATGAAAGGCCCTTTTAGATCATTTAGTACCAATAATCACGTTATCCCGGACTAGTGCCAGGGTCCGCTTAAATTGCAGAGTATGTGGCTGTGAGGCGAGGAAAGATGGTCGATTGCCGTCATCCCCGGAAGCCCCACAATCTTTACTCATAAATAATAAATAAATAAATATATATAAGACTATACACACCAACGTCAGTTCCTAAGGTAGACAACTTAATGTCTGTGTTGTGGATAACAGACGCCTGTTATACACAAATATTTTTTAATAGAAATATATAAATATATACATATAGATAATACACCCAGTCTCGAAGCGGGAATTGAACTCATGACCCCCGGAGCGGAAGGCGGGGACTCTGCCTACTGCGCCGACGGGCCAGTCATCTTAACACTTACACAACACTTAACTTTTTTTAACAATTTCACTCCCAATCTAATTGCGTACATTATCCTCATTCATTGTCATCATTCATTCTCCATTCATCCTCAAAAGCTATAACATAATATTAGAAAAGTAGGTAGGGTGAATGTATGAAAATATATTAGTCGTAATTTTGTATTCATCTGAGTATCGCGGTGTATTTTGGTCGGTCGACACAGGAAATCTACGAACCGCTCTGGAGCGTGAGTCGAATTTACACACGAATATACTCGTAAAGTGCGTACAGTTTAAAAAGGCACTTCCTTTCACTAAATTCCTTTGTTTTAAAGTCTCAAAGTGAATATTCTTACAAAGCTTGCCTGTGTGTGTGTAGCGAGATGTAAGCAAGTAAGCAATATTGACGAGCGTGCATTTATTGCGTATACACACTAATTTGGGTGTAGAGGTGAATACCATGGAGGAGCGTGTATTTTTAGACTGAACGCGCACTATACATTATTTTAAAACTAGTGGACACAGAGTTGGAGCTATTGTTAGACATGATTGCTCCCTCACTCTTGGTGTGAAGGAAGTAGTACGTAGGCCTCATTGCACTCATTTGATATGGAGCGAAATCAAAGGGTGGCATCAATCTGTGACCCTTCTGCCTAGTGCTGTTTGCCCGTTAAATTGCTTAACGTTTTTATTGAGTCGACGTCACCATTTATTAATTTATGGCATCTCAGCTTCTGCTGCTGTCATTGAAACTGCATTATTCAGTTGTTATTGATACGACATGAACAGATAGTACTTGGTTGTTTAAAGGCACTAACTTATGACGAAGCCGTCATTGACCGATCGGCCATTTTTAAATCTATGTATATATATGTATTAATATATAAAGTTGAAGAGTTTGTTTTTTTGTTTACTTGAACGTGATAATGTCAGGAACTACTGGTCCGATTTGAAATTTTTTTTAGTGTAAGATAGCGCATTTATCGAGGAGGGCTATAAGGCTATTTATCCTCAGTCATCATATCACTCATATATGAATATAATTGTACTATCGATAATATTTTTTATTAAGAGCAAATGGGTAGATGGTAAACCTAATTATTTCCCCTAGATGTGACGTCACTTAATGTAAGATAGCGTTAATAAAGGACAAAAAATTTTAATTTTGACATTTTAACGTCACAGTTTTTGACCCCTCCCCTTGCCCGTTGTCACACAGTGTCATATTTTGGTAATATCCTCCCCCCACCCCCTTTAACGTGTGACTTAATTTGTGCGGGATCCCTAATTCGTATCGGTTCGGAAACACCGGAACTGGCAATCGATGTTGTACGGGGCAGGATATTCCTAGAAAATCACACGGCTGTGTACTTCAGGACAGTTTACCAGTTATCATATAAAAAAAACACGTTACGCTATTGGTATTAAATAGGTAACTTTCATAACAGCAGTCAACGACTTGTCGCCCGGACGATAATTTCTGGAATTAAGCGACGTCATCCATTGGCCGGTCCGCCATGTTTAATTCCAGCGCCTACTGTTTAGTGCGATGGCACAATTAAATGTACGCTACTATGACTCATACACATGTAGCCGACTAGCTGCTACCCGCGACATCTTCCGCGTTCTTCATACTTTTGACGTTTAATTTTCTTTTTGTACGAAACTCAGATTCTTTTATTGACATTTAAGTAGCCTATGTTCTTCCTTAAAGCATTGGCTATCGTACAGTGAAATTCTCCTCAAAATAGGTCAATCTCAAGGACGGGCATTTAATGAGCGTCGGTTATGGTGACAATGTCGCGAATTTAATGGTTTTGCCCCATCTCAGTAATTCACAACGCCCATAAAGAAGTTTTAACATGAAAAATATAAAAATAGTTACAGTCACAGTATATTGTTGCATATATGTATGTACATTTGGTAACGAATTTTATTTCAACGTTACAAACTTACTACGCGATACAAACTGAAAATTATCGGAGACTAAGTGACGCCATATCTTGCGGTCTTGTGCCAACGTTAAAAATCGTTACAAACAGACATTACAATTTAATTTGTATACAGCGAATGATTCACGGTCATCCGTTCTTGTGTCTCGTGCATACAGCGCGGCCGGCAGTCATCGTGCGGAATCATCGCCGCATACATACTCCATACAACGCTAAATAAATAAATGATCCATATATATATAATGGTGACATAATGTTACGCGAACGCTGCCCTCCTGTACGCCGCCACGTCGGAATCATGTTTACAATTGTAATTTTTCTCCATCAGTTTATTTCTAGTGATACTCTATGATTGTCGTGTTGTTCGTAAATGAAAAGTGATTTTGAATCATAATATTGTAGCGATTTAAGGTTGCAATTCGTGTGTCCGCAATGTTTCTGAGTGATAAAGCTCAATGTATCGGCTAACCAGATTCGTTTTTACAGTAAATTTTCACTATCAGTATTATATCTAGTGATACAATATGAGTGCCGTGCTGTCTGTAAATGTTAAAAGTGATTATAAATCTTATTGTTATAGATATTTAAAGTTTCAATTTGTGTGTCGTCAATGTTCTGTTCTTCTTCTTCATCGGCCATATCCATGTTTACAATTGTAATTTGTCTCACATCAGTTACTGATACGTTATGAATGACGTGCTATAATTTGAAAGTCAAAAGTGATTTTGAATTCTATTGCGTGTAAAGTTTAAGGTTCGAATTCGTGTGTCCAAAATGTTCTGTGCAAAGTTGCTGAATGATAAAGCGCTGTATTCGATGACGAAGTTCGATGGGATAGCTAATGTAACGAGGAGTAACATAGGCTACTTTACTTTTAGAAATACAATTAGAGTTCCCTATAAA
>JANCMC010006733.1:0-14289 GCA_024363005.1 Charaxes varanes
CTAGCACTGTATTCTATTTGATATCCGTGTTTCGGATGGTACGTAAAACAGTGGGACCCGAATAATGTCACTAAGTGATATTTGTCATGAGGTTATGGAGATCTGGGGATGACGTCAGTTGGCCGTCGGTCATCATAACTCGCCCCACAGCCACATCCTCTGCAATCTAAGCGGACCCTGGTACTAGACTGGGATAACACTAGGATAATGAAGAAGGTGTTATATTAACAAAAATTAGACACAATTTACGATGCCAGTAAGATTTGCTTTATAACGTGTGATCTAAAATTAATAAGGATATCGTTTGTACATTAATTATTAAAGTAAGTGTAATGATTAAATGCTTTTTACTCCCATCCTTTTACAGTCGAATCTCTCGCTCCCTACTCTCCTACACGGATGAGGAACAAAATAGCACTCGCCGACATCACCACAAGAAGAACAAGAAGCACAAACACAAGAAGAACAAGAACAAGAACAAGTTCATCCTCAAACTGGTCCGTACGAACAATAACAAGGAAGAAGAGCATCTAGAAATGGACGTTTACTGCAAACACAAGCGGCTGTTCCCCAACAACACCTTCGTCAGAGACCTGGTGACCATTCTCAACGACAAAGATATTAAGGTACGTATATTCATCCTCGTAAAGGCCAGACTCCCCTCTTAGCCTTTCGCTAATGCTGTAAATGTGCCTAGGGTCTCAGAATAGGGCAAACCCGAACATAGCAGAATCTTTGTAGTTTTTCCAGTTAATGTGTGATTAAGACAAAACAAGTTTTATAGCTTACTGGCGTACCCGGCAGTCGTTGTCTTCCGACTTACGTTCACACGAAATACTAACGCCATCTATTCGTGATTACTATAATAATAATAATAAAATTCTTTATTTGTATCCAGAAAAATATTACAATGCTACAAAAAAACATATTCAACTAACAGATAGGCTTCAAATAATAGTCAAGATTTACAATCTCTAGCAAATTTATACCTTAAAAACTCTTGGAATGCTTTATGGACCTCATCAAAATCAGTGAAAGGCAAACATTATGCTGGCATTCAGTCAGAAATTCCTAGACGACCTTGGTTCTTTTCTCATCAAAATGCGGCTCGCTGGATTACTTCAACTTTATGTCGTTTACGAATTGGACATGCATGTACTCCATCTCACTTAGCAAAATTAAGAATTCGTGACCACTCTTTATGTGAGTGTGGTTTAGACGACGGAACTATTTGTCACATTATATTCTCCTGTCCTAACCTCCCTCATAAACTTTATGATATCCTTCCCCCTAAAATTCCTCGTCCCATAAATGTTGAGTGTTTCCTTATGTTGGTGTTTAGTCCTTTTGTTCCATTCGTGTGTAACTTTATTAAGCGTAATAACCTTAAATTATAATCATGTCATTATTCATTCTTAGTATCATCTATTTTGTGCTGTTCTATAATACTGTTATTAGTTGATATAGTGTGTTGTAGTAGTATAAACCATTTCTAACTTAACAACCTTTATATTGTGTAAAAACTTTTAGTTACATTTTGTTGCCCAATCTCCTTCGTGTCTTTTCCATTGAACGTGACATTGGCGAATTAAATTGTGCTTATGCACAAATGCAAGCCATCAATCTAAAGAAGAAGAAGAAGAGGAGCCGCTAAGGCATTGTTTACCAAACTTTTTTCCAAGGACCACTTTATATACTTTATCTGCATGATTCAAAGTCGAATAGACTATAACATTGGGAAATTGCATTCACCTAGCCTATTTGTCATCGATTTGTATTACATATGCATGTAATTATTCTACTGGAAATGCGACACAAAATAAATATTACAGCACTTGTTGTAACACTTACAAAATTACTTCGTGAAAATAATAAAAACCCGAATCGATTTCGTTTATTCTTTTTTTGATTGGTAGAAATGGTTTGAAGTACGTATAAGAAGTGGTATGGATATTAATTTTATCAAAATCGGTTATTCAATCGTATGAAAGTACATACTTTATTTGCTTTTCACTTTCCTGGAAGCGGCTTTTCTTTTATTTAAAAATAATTTTTAGACTAGTAGCTTATTTGATATCCTATTCATTTTAATCTGCTTCGATATGCCTCGCCATGTACTATGCTCTATTCATGCGTTCAGAAGCATTTATTTCAGTACCAGCCACCACATCTCATTTTAATAACAATATACTTTTTGGCCACCATAGCAAACATAATTTGTAGGTACTCGCCTTTAAACACGTAAAGTGTATTTGCGTTTGTTTAAATTTTGTTAGTCAGCTGTTTCTATTAGAGGATTGCAAATTATACTAAATGTCCAATAAAACATGAATTTGGTACACATCAACAAATTTTATTATATAATATTTTAACACCAAGTCCTTAAACTAACACTTACTATGACTATAAGAAATGATATCAGCTACATATTAAAAAACACATTTATAAACAAAGGAACTGTTTCGTAAATAAATATTACCATTCAAATTAAAATTCATCTCATTTGATAAACGTTGCATTAGCTATTGTTTTCGCATTGGTCTAGTCTTTTTTTCGTTCATATTTAGTACCAGTATAAAAGATAAGCGCAAAATGGTTTGTACAAAGTGCGGCACGGGAACTTCTTTATATTAGCCATACTTTTGATTTTATTTTTGTTTAAAATAGGGAAGTTCCCGTGGCACACACAGCACTTATAATTTAATTATGTCCTATTTGCTAAAAAATATTTATAAAAAAACACAATAAAATAGGTACATCGATATTTTTCAAAGAATTTTAAAATTATTACCTTTACGACCTAATGGGTCACCATTCTAATAAGTTGTTATTAATTCTATTTTTCGTTATGCAAGTCGTATATTCGAAACACCTGAGCTCTTACCCAGGTAAATTAGTATGTTCACTTTATATGTTTTTAATATGTCTATATAATCGAGTAAAGATACCTTTTAAAAAAATATATAAAGTTAATTCTGTGGAATGCAAAAGTTGTTAAGACACGAGTGCGTATAATATGCGTGAATGAGTATAATAAGGATTTGATGCCTTTCGGGCATCAAATCCTTATTATACTCATCTGGACACATTCATGGTGTTGCACTTAGCATAAAGAATACTGATCTTTAAAACATACTGGATTTAGTTAACGATGAAAAATGACATCGCCAGCATTCGAAACATCCTAATACTTTAAACAAGAAAACATGTTTGTTCAGTGTTACTGAATTAGCAATTGGCCAATATATCAATATAGTAAGAGAAGCTCTTGAGCCACAATATAAAAAAAACACCGTAATTATGTTTTATAATGGAATCACAAGATCTTAAATTCTATAAACTCTACTTAGTCACTAAAAATAAATATTAAATATGTATACATAAATTAGAAACATAATAAAGAAGTAAATAGAATAATAATGAAGAAGTCTTTTCGGGTTAAAATTAATCACAAGCCTTTTTAATACAAATATGGAAACCGCACTATTCAAATAGAAATTACAATGTCACACATACCTGAATTTTTAAAAGTAATTGCTAAAATACCTTACGTTTTTTTTTTTATTTTGTATTTATGTATCACAAAAAGTAAACCGCTCTTTATTAACTCCTGTACTTTTTTCTGTCGTTTATATACTTTCGGTAATTATGATTTAATAATGGATATACATACGTAATAATGTAAGTAATATTGCAACCTATGTACACCCATTACTAAATCGACACAAAAGTCTATACTCTTTGGCCCATAATAGCACTGTTAACAGTATCGTTATGACGCTAATATCACACGTATGGTGTCATAGACTAAGAAACATATGAAAACTACAAAAGAGCCTGGCAGGTGACATGTCAAAAAAAAGAAAATACGTATTTACTTTTCCCGCGCGTCTATTTTCTCAATAATTTTTTAATTAAAATTTTGCTGTTTTACTTAGTTTATATACTAAATTCAGTGAATAAAATTGGTTGACGACGAATTTACCTATACACCTGAAGAAATTTCGCCCACAGTTCAAGAAAATACGGAAAATTTGTTGCTTTCAAAATTACCAGGCCAAATTTTTTTTGTTTTTTCATTTCAAACATAGTCTAGCCGTAGAAAAAGTATTTTATGCAAAGTTATATAACTAGGTCCAAAAATGACTTGTAGCGTCTCTCTTTGCAACTTCTGCCACTAGCTTTTTTTAATCCTCTTATACAACTGTTGCATAAAATACTATTACGTATATTTGTCATAAATTGGCCATTGACTAATTCTACAAGAAAACTGTTGAACTATTTACTTGCACACTTGAGATGTTATATTTTTTTGTTATAATATTTTGCAAATTAACTATACTTTTATCAAATAACTGGAGAAACAGCCACATTCTAAGTACATGAATTATATAGAATTTAATATTCTTCATAATTTGTACTCGTATACAGATTACTAACACTTTTAGGCAGAATAACTATTAAAATAAGCTACTTTAAGCTTTATATCACTTCTCAATATATTGTCATTAATTTATTTGTAAGCATCTTAGTATATTGATTAATAAATTTAAAAGCCCGTATATAAATACTTCAGAAACAATGCACATAAGTCGTAACGCGAAGCCACACAATTTATCTTTGGTACATAACAAACCGTGCTACTATCGGTTTAAAATGAGAGCTTGACAATGATTTCATCTCGCAGCATTCACTCTACAGAGATAAAGCGGCATCTATCATGAAATCTCAAAAATCTCGGGGCGTTTATAGATGAAATTTAGGGAGGTAGTTTATAAATAACAGACATTCGCTAAGAACGGATTATTCGATAGCGCTAGATTAAGGAAAACTAAGGGCTCGCAAGCTTACTCGTACGAAGTCGGGGGAAATAGCTAGTTCCGTCATAATTATAGTGGAACTACGTTTTTTTTTTGTATTTTACTATGTGCTTTGCAACGCTCTACGTGCATTGTTCATTTACTAAAACTATCATCTAAGTTTTGATAAAATAGGCCTGGCAGGCCGATCAAATATAATAACTACTATACTAATAGCCGCTAAACACGTATCGATAAATCGTTGCGATTTAACGATGCAGTATAAACTGGGCAGTTTTAGCGATGCGTGTGTATGAAAAATCATTGTCGATAAACCAACAGTTTTATCGTTGCGTTTGGATGGCGATCGCTCATTTCGACAGTTCTCCACGGAGCTAGGTTGCGGCGATGTAACGGCAAAGTGTTATCGCAACGATTTATCGATACGAGTCGAGTGGCTATAACTAATACTAGTACATCATAATGATTTAATAACCAAGAGATTTCTTCACTCGCATTTTTGGTTGTGGGTCAAATTATGTGATTAGTTTTAATCAATTAGAAATGCGACTGAGTCGAAGGTACTGGTAAAAAAAATACATTGTAGTAAGTCACACACAAACTCAGTATTACAATAATGTTTTTTGCTTGTCAAACAACCATTATGGTAGTAACACGTTAAAATAATATCAAAGTTTGAAAGTCTAAAGTTAAATTAATGTTAAATAATTTTAATCATAAATAAGATATGACTGTGCTAATGCATAAGTATTAAATATTTATAAAGTGTTTAACTCAACAAGTGCTTGTTTATTAAAATGAAACAAAATATAGCAATTTACTCTAATAAACGAATTAGCGCCATGCTTGTAGCCGAATTGGGCCGGCGTGCCCGGGTACCAGTACCTCTTTCTCACATGAGATCGGCGTGAAGTGGCGGCAATGCTGTCACGTCTAGTGATGGTGTCTAATAATGTCAAATTTTCAAATAATGTCAAGTACTAATAATTTGGACAGTCAATTTTACAAGTAATGGCAAATAATAAATATTATGAAATGAGTATTCTGTTTTCTGGAAATTCTCAAGGTTGTGTCGGTTCAGAAACTCTGGAATTGGAACATGGAACTATAAAGATGTTGCGGGAAGAAATTCCTTGCACGATTATCATTTTCGGACATCCATGCTGTATGGATTTAACTTTGTGCACATTGCGGCACATGCTCTCGAGACAAACTTTATGGTTTTGTTTAACAGCGGGAATATAAAAAATATATGCTATAGTATCCATAGGATTCGCTAAAGCTTTGTGCTGAAAATAAATAGATTAGTTTCTGCGAAAACCAAGGCGAGTCATCTGCAATGCAAAGTGACCATAATAACAGCAATTCACCTCTAACCCGAATGCCGTTAGGAAAAACACAGTTGTTATTAAGTCCTGGTTTCAGTCGATTCGAGATGACGGGTAAAACGTTGATTGGCCACAGTCGGTGATCAGAACAAGTATGCACCGGTTTGTAATTTTTATGAGTAGCTGGAATGGAAGCAGGCCGCTGACGTCACGGGTGCGTCGCCCGCATTAGTCTCAATACATTTTGGCGTTTCATTTCATTAGCTATCGAACATGTAAAACTATATTTATTCTTTTAGCACGCAAGCATACGACCAGTCTGATAGTGAGCTATACAAATTTCGATGTACAATTTTGTTATGGAACAAGAAAAAATATTTTTGCATCTATACTAATTACTTTAAATTTTCTATTGCATCTGGCGTACAACAGAGTTACAAATATATATCTTTGTTTGTAACTTTGTTGCGCGCCAGAAATGGCTGAATGCATGTATAAAGGGTTAACGACAAATAAATGATTACATGATTATAATTTATCTCGGTAAGAAGGCAAACAAGCAGACTCTCACGTTCCCTGTTTTTAAGGGACTGTGACGTTAAAATCTACATCTTAACCACGTTTATGTTTGTAATTACACTAGATGGAATATCAATTGTAAATATATTTACTTAAGTTTCTCCTGTAGTTGTATGTAGTTAAAGTATCCGATAAAATGAAAAAAAAAAACTGAAAAAGAATGGGAATTTATGTGGAGATATTGCATTAATAAAAAAATGTTTCATTCCTTTAGAAAAACTGTTATAGTCTGACGAGGTGCTAATATATTTAAATACATTTTTTGTCTTCAATTGCACATACATATACATGCATGTCGTTAATCATTATTGAGAGATAAAATGAAAACAAATAAGCTGGTGTGTCTTTAAAGAGTTATTTATAATCATTTTGAGAAATTATATAATGAACATTTTTAACCAACTTTGAAAAAAGGAGGATGTTCTCAATTCCCATATAATTTTTTTCAAAATTCACAAAAGTCTAAAAAGTTATAAACATATAATATACATCGTTATATGTACATCGGTGATGATTTCGTTTATTCCCAAACCTCATCTGTCATTAGAGCTGTCCAAATTGTGTGCCAATATCATATATAGACAAATACATCAAGATTCGACTAAAAATTTTAAAGGAATTAAAAAACAAAAAAATATTAGTACTTTCATATGATTTAGTAGACAGCTACTGATGTGTAGAAGTCGGTGCCATCGGTTTAACTGGTAACCTATTTGGCTTGGTATCGACTTCAACACTTAGTAGGTGTCTCCTAAATCGTATGAAAGTACTAACTATTTTCTGCTTTTTAGTTCCATGGCCTTTGTTGAAGGCGGATTTTTTTTATTATAAAATTATTTATACGTAATTCAGCTACGTAGTTTAGTACACACTTTCATGGAGATATTTTCTTTATGAAAAGTGGAAGAAACCGTTTAAAAGCAAAATATAAATGCTAGCTTTTAACCGTGGTTATACTCGTTCTATATTTCGTTTTGGATAAAACGTACGTAACTTTTTTATCATAAACAGTTGTCAAATTGTATGTACAAATTTTCATGACGTTTGATTCAATAGTTAAAGCCTGAAAAATATGCTATTCACGATGTTACAAAAAAACATGAGGGCAACCCTGTTTCTATATATCGCTGATTATTATGACACTTTGCCAGCAAATACATAAATTGGTAGATAGTTTACAGTACCAATTTATTGTGTTACACTCGACACGTGATACGCCCTTGTATTTATTGATGAGTGGGGTTTTCCTGTGAGGCCTTCGTCATGCCCTTGGGCATTTATTCTGTAAACGCAAGGTCGAAACCCCAATTCAAACTAATTAATGGAGTAAAAATGGAACATTGACAATTTTTTAATGACAAAATGATGATTTATGTTCAAGACTGTATAAGCCTTGACAGCTACAACAAAAGAAGAACTGAAGTTCGTTAGGTGCTCGGTTCAAATCTTCGTGTCCATCCCTAATACGAACTTTTTAAAAAACTCACATAGAGAGGTAACTTCGTCATTAGACATCACTCAAAGTGTGCCTAGTATTATGAATAAGTGAAACGAAAACTTTTGGTACCGTTTTACGAAAATTGCGCGGATGTAGGAGTATAAAATTTTGCAAAACTATAGTTTATAAGGAGTATGATGCGCGAATGCTAAAACTTTTATAAAACATGCATTATAAATACAATATTGAATTACTAAAACGAAACCTCACGCACACCAATGCCAAACGATTTTTTTTTAATATATATTATTTTATAAGGGGACAAACGAGCAGGCAGGAGGCACCGAAGTGCCTACCGGCGCCCTTGGATATCTGCACGACCAGAAGGCCAGCAGATGCGCTGCCGGCCCTTAATGACGAGTTTAGGCCACCGGGAAGTCTCTATCGAATCGAATCGAAATAAACCAGTGTTAGAACGTATCAGTCATCTATCACCCGGTCGTACCAAAAGCTACTTAAGCTTGTGATCGACTCAAATGCTGACCACTGATTAGGCCTTGACCACCTCATTAAAAAAAATAAACTAAACATACAACATTAAATGGTATACACACAGGCTGGCCAAAATCTGTGTCAGCTTTAACAGTACGTTAAAACGTTGCGGTTTGCAGCGAACATACAGGAATGCGGTTTATTGTCCATTAAATCCAATTGTTCGCCAACCAATAGCGTCCGCCAAATTATATTGGGGCTGTGCATATAATAAGAATATTATAATATTTTGGTTAAAATTATGACCAACAGTGTGAAAATTTCGATTAGAAATTATTGATGATTAGCAAATCTATTTTAGCTTAAAGGTAATCACTACTTTAATTAAGTATTTTTAGTACATTGACAAAAATCTAGGAGGCAGTTAATTTGAGTGAATTCTGACGTCCATAGACATAACATACATAATCAACCCACTGAAGCACTTCAATGGCACATGACTCGATAAAAAACTTGTACATGTTGGTGGTTGTTTTTGTAAATAGTTATAAATAATTATATTTCATTTTATTGTTATACATTCATGTACTAAATCAACCATATTTAATTTAAGGTAGTAGAAGGCAAGACGTATATCGTTAACTTATAACAAATATGGGCATGGAAACATTGGGATACAGACTTTACTATTGCCGGTTTTCTGAAACATATCAATCATTGTTCGCTAAATCTCCCTAAAACTCGAAAACCGCTGGATGGATTTAAACTCTTTTTGTTAACCGACTTCAAAAAAGGAGGAGGTTATAAATTTGATGCGTATTTTTTTTATGATTGTTACCGCAGAACTTTCGACAACATCACTAAATCGTATGAAAGTACTATTTATTTTTTGCTTTTATAAACTATTATTTGCCTGAGCATAAGCATAGTTATTTGTCTGTGGTTTCGGTCTTGTGATTTTTTTTAAAAGTTGCCCTAATATTTCACAGGTTTTCCTCCTATAGTTTTCTCTCGCGGCGACCTTGAATATGACCGACCAAAGGGCTTACATGTAACCTTAATTAATCCTCTTTATCTTCTTATGGAAACATGAAATTTCATGCAATCTGATATGTTGATCCGACGTTAGCTCAGAAAAATCGGAAGGCTAGACCAGGGGTCGAAAAGGAGTCAAAAATTACAAATTACAAGATTTCAAAGTTTTTACAGAGCCACAAAAGTTAGTATAAATAACAATAAAGTTCCAAAAATGACTTAAAATTTTCATTTGTTACTTAGCTTCTTACTTTATTTGAGTGGCTTCGAGATAGAAATGGCGCCTCATCCTGGTCAATCGAATCGGAACGATTTTTGTTTTTTTTTTTTAATAAATAAACTTTGCGTTTGGAACTTCAACTTCAAATTTAAAGAGCCGCATCTCGTTTACGAGCCGCAGGTTGCTGACTTCTGAGCTAGACGGATTAATCGTAAGACAAAGAAAAATTTTAAATTGTTTTCCGAGTTTTCATAGAACTGTGACCTATAAAAATACTACGAAATTAAGACTTATTGGAAGATCAGGACAGGATCATACATATTGTTTAAAAGTATTGTGTCAGAAATCACAAACACTACGATTTTAAACGAAACTAGCTAAACCCCACGACTTCGTCCGCGTGGGCCACCCTTGTCACTTAGGAGTATGAAAAATAGGGAGCAGCCGATTCTCATACCTACTGAATATGCATATAAAATTCCATAATAATCGGTCAAGCCGTTTCGGAGGAGGATTATAATCCTTTTAATTAGTTCAATTTAATATATTTTGATTTCATTCATGATATAATCCTAATAAAAGTATTAAATTTCCAAAATTAGGTTCTTAATTTAACTTAATTTATTTTGTATGAATATACAAGTATGTATCTAATTATATATTTTTCCTCGTGATTCGCCCGCGTAAATCGACATATATGAACACTACTTATTTGGATGAGAAGTAACCTAAATTCTTTTCTGTCTAGAGCAATGTCAACTCTAATTATGATACTTAGTTTAATTTTTATGTTTAGCCCTAACTCCTAAATAACTCAATTTGAACCAATTGAATCTGTGATTATGTTATGTTATATTTTTGATGTATTTCTGTTACTGTACTTTTCTATATTCATATTGTCATTATATGTGTTGTTGTCGTCTGCCTGTCTAAAGGGAGCTACTGAAAATCAGCTTTAGAGTATTTACTCTGATTGAAGCTGAGTAGACTTTAGTAGTTTTTGTAGAGAGCCCTTTCAGACTGATTGCAGCACTATATCTATTTAAGTATTGCTTAGGGATTTTCACTTTGTGTGTGTATGTGTGTGTGTGTGTAGTAGACTTAAGTTTTTAGATATAGTGTTGTTTTTTATGTCTGAATAAAGTTTCTTTCTTCTTTCTTCCTTTCTTACTTAGTATAGTTGACGGGTCAAAGTTATGCCTATGAAATAAACAAAATCATATTTATTATATTAGTCTCTTTAACGGATACAACGGTGTTTGGTTTTATTTCCAGCCCTACTGAACCGGTATCATATACTCTTAGCACGAGCAATTAGATTAGTTAAGCGAGAGACGAGAATATTATATATATAAAATATACCTAGTGTTAAAATAAAAATAAATCCTTATTCACTTTTAACTAGGACATCGTATCAATACGAAAATGTAGTAGTGACAATTAATTTACTCTTGATACGATTTCGTACTTTTTTTATGTTACAAGAGGCAAAGGAGCAGGCAGCAGGCGCCTAAGTGCGTACCGACGCCCATGGACAACCCCGGTACTGTTACCCATCTGCCACAAGGGCCGACGGTGGGTTATGTCGGGCTCCAACCGACTAAAACCCCACGGTGGCTCCTCTTTGCCACTACGTGGCGGAGACATGGGAACGGTCTTGCCATACTAACACATCTCTGCCAGTGATGTCCTCTACGGACTCATCTCCTAGGCTTCAATCTAAGTTCGTGCGGCGTCGTGCCGGAACACAAAACACGCCGTTGACCTCAGGACTCGTGCCAAAACATGAGCTTAGCCTTTGTGTTTGTTTGCTATATAATAGATAGAAGTAACGATAGAATTTTAATATATATTAAATTTTACATACACAAATACGAGATCTTTAAATAAGTTTAACCCATAGGAACAACAAGCGGATCAAACAATTTGACTTCCCAAGACTGGCTAAGTAAGTGAAGTTATAACTTATTATTACTAACCTACCTGTAACTAATGAATAAATGTATAAATTTAACTAATAAATACATAAAACTGTACTAAACAAACTAAAAAAAATAACCTGTTAACCTAGAAAACTTATCGGTAAACGAAAAATTCTAACCTGCAAGATATTTGATTCCATTCCTACGGCTATTCTCAAAGTGTTAATTAAATTGACATTAAACAGTTTATTGCGAAAAAAGTCTAAAACTAACTATAAACGTTAAAGTTTTCTATTGCTAAGTCGCGGATATTTTTTTTCTTTAATTTTATATGTTTTTTAAAGTTCTCTATACCTTTGTACGAATCTCTATTAATCAAACAACTAAAGCGCGTTCTCGCGTCGCCAAGAAGTCGCGTTATAATCTCTCTTTCTTATAATAAAATAGTAAATAAAACTATAGCTTGAAGAAGAAGAGGTGAATTCTTTATATGGAATTTGGTCTCTAATCTGAATTTCTTTACAGATGAAATGGTAATTTCCTCGAGCAAGTATGAAGTGGCTTTCCCGTTGAATCACTCTATTTATTGATCAAAAGTGCTTGTAAAAGCCTAATTGAATAAAATATCATTTGCACTTGAATTGATCAAAACCGAAACAAAATCTGTTGCCTTGTTTAAAAGACTAAGTGTCGAAGAACAGGAATTGACTTTATTTTATACCATGTAAAGATTTCAAAAAGTAATTATGCTTTACGTAAATATTATTCACAGAATTAAGATATAAAAATTAATTAATCTGTGACTGTAAGATTTGTAAAGTGAGTTTAGCCATTATGAACCTGTAAAATTAATTTTAACCTTTGTAGACTGTACCTATTGATGATGTTTGAATTTCAGCACAAAATACGCTTTGAGCCTCAAAAGTAATTCAGTGCTCCGGTGTCCTTTGACCTGTCAGTGGAAGCATTGGAGTTTGCCCATTGCCCATTTCACTCAGAGTAATTTAGTTACGAATGACGGACACATCTGTAATTACAAAATTGCATCACTATTTATTAATTAGAAATAGGGTGACCAAAATGTATTACTATATAAGTAACTAGCTGTACCTGCGATTTTGTCCTCGTAAAATTAGGTTTAAAAAAATGATAAAATTTTAGCGTGATGATATATAGCCTATAGACCTTCCGAGATAAATTAGCTATCTAACAGTGAAAAAAATTTAGTAGTTCCTAAGATTAGCGCATTCCAGTAAACCAACAAACTCCTCTCCTTTATCTAGATTACTTTGTCAATGTACGTGTTGATAACGGTAGCATAAAAATTCAAACTTTGCCATATGCGAGCTAACTTATAGGTATTCCAAGTAATGTATTCTTCCTTCCTAGCGTTCTCCCGCTTAAGTACCAGGGTCCACTTAGATTGCAGAGGATTTGGCCATGGGGCGAGTGGAGATGACCGATATTCCGAGTAATGTATAATATAATATAATATAATATAATATAATTATGGTTCCTTCCTCTGCAACACGATGGACCCGGCACCCGCACGGTGAATCCATGGAATGCTAAGAAATTCGTCTCTCTGGAATATTTATAACTCAAGCTCTAAAAATTTTATTCATAAAGACTTTTTTACAAGTATTTACGGACGTCATATGTACATATAAGAACAACAATAATTTTTTAATCATTATTTAATGATTTAGTCGTAAAATTTACGACTTAAAAGCTAAGTATACAAGGATTCCTCGCGCCCTGCACTGTGAAGAGCCCGTAATAAACTCAGACAGGTAATTTTTTGCTATCACTATTTTCATAATAATTTCAGATTTGGTTAGAACAATTTATTCCCAAGCATTTTTTAATGATTCAAGTAGTCCTTTACATTATAATAGGATTTCTGAATGAGTTTACGTTTTATGAAAGATTTAAATTACTTAAAGACATCCTCCCGATGTCAAAGGGGAGTTTGTTATAGAAACGTGTACAGTTACACTTTTCGACAATTGTGGAGTTAATTTTACGGAGCCTAGTACAGTGTATTATTAATGGAGGATTATTATTGGCAAAGCTTTGAAAAAAAACACAAACTGAGTAAAAATTAGCTTGTTAACTAATATTAAAATACATAATTTGTTACTATAATGCCGTTTTTATTAAATTATAAGCGGAACAAGTAGTAAATAAGAAAACGTTTTTCGCGATTTCCCAAAAATCAGCTATTTTGAGTTAAGCGTGCGATACATATAAAAAAACCTCGTAATATTAGTATAGATATTGAAGCAATGTAATTTAAACAAGTTCAAGAAATAAGACGAATAACATTTCACTGGATTTATATGAGAGAATCTTATCCAAACTAATACAATATCCATATTTAGACAGCACAAGGGGGCCTGATTCCGCAACATAGAAAGTTCCTGATTTAATTTATAAACTTGTTTGCCTTCAC
>JANCMC010006740.1:0-14289 GCA_024363005.1 Charaxes varanes
GGCCGCGCCTCGCCGTCAGTTGTTCGTCGGAAGGTCTATATATAGCGATCGTAAGTAGAAACTTCGCTTGCGTGAGTTAGTTCTTGTACTGCGGTCGTCGTCATCCGTACAGCGCCATCTATTTTGCTTTGTTGTAACCTTTTCCACTTGACATCATTGCCATCTTGTTATGTAGCAGTCGCTACAATAACATTAAATTCTAATTTTGTTTTATAAAAATACTGTATCTAACTATAGAGAAGAGACAATTTTATAAGACTCGATTCCACCAGTTAGAAAGCAAAATACTAGAACTACGAATCTCACTATTAGTAACTTGACCGAGTCAACAGGAAGGACAATCGGTTACGCGAACCTCTCGTGACATCCGGAAGGACAGTTCGTTACGAGTCTGCGCTGTGAAAATGACAGCTGGACACATCCATTATAACACACGGCGTCACTGCGCCAGAAATTAATATTGAACTGAAGGGCATTTTGAGACTCTCAGGACTGATACCGTAATTTGCAAACTAATAAGGCCATTACGTTTTGACTGGTGCAATATATCCGTGGAAACAATTGCGATCCTAGTTGTCTTTTGAACCAATACGAGAAATTCCCTAAAGTCCGATTTACATCAGACGTGTGAATGCTCATTCAAACCATACTCTCTCAAAATCTTTTAGTTTAAACAGACGTAGAGCCATTATTTCCTTGTTCTGTCTGCGTTCACAATGATTGTAATTATTCCAGTACTTGGCTCGTTGATATTTTAGTGTAAACGTAATGACGAGCTTTCGTTTACACTAAAAAATCGAGATAGAATACTCTTGTTCCAGCCCTAGCACTATATATTCGTTTGGTTCATAAACCCACCTTAACGAACAGAAGTATTCCATTCTTTTTTTAAGAGTATTTTACTCATAAAACTTACTCAGTGCAACATAAACCACAGTTGGTTTTTCCGTACACGTATATGCACGTACTAACACACACGCACGCACACACATAAAGACACACGCACACATTTCAGCTACAGTTTAATTGAAAATTTCTAACGTTTAAGAGCTGAGTAATTCAAAAATATACTAATTCTCCTTGAATGGTGGCCCCCAAGATACAGGGAATCCCAGTTTGGGGGCCTATACAGCTTTGATTTATTGTAATGTGTAATTTGTTCAAATAAACGTTATTTACTTATAAATTTGAACAAGACCCACATCTTCTTCTTAATCCCTCCCTTACTGCTGAGGATCGTGACTCCAGAGTTTCTGAATAAGCTGCTTTCATCGGTCACGTTTTGTCGCTTGATGGAGTGCGGCGCTGACAAGTATTTCTAGGTTTTCAAAAATTTGGTCCGTCCACCTTTAGAGACTTCGGCCTCTGGATCTTTTGCCGACTATTTTTCCAATCACTATTAGGCGTTTAAGGTTGTCCGTTGCGAACCACATATATTAATGCCGAATTGTAGAAAGGTATGTATCTATTAAGACTAGCATTACATAGCTCATATCTATCCCTGTCCAACTATCTTTACAAACAACATACACCTGCTACGGATTATACCTAATTATATTTGTGAAGTCATCAATAAATCGCATAATTTCAATACGCCAGTAACCTTTTTAGGAGTATGCTCTTTTTCAATAATGCCGGTATCAAATGGCTAACCATTTTTTAATAGCAACTCGTTCACTTTAATTGAAATAAACAATGAGACGGGGAGACGAATTTCTTAGCATTCCATGGATTCACCGTGCGGGTGCCGGGTCCATCGCGTTGCAAAGGAAGGAATCATAGCAGTGCCTGGGAATTGTGACCCAGGTGTAGGTTTAAGAGCGAAAAAAAGAAGTATTTAAATTTCGATCAGTTAATAGTATAGTAATAGCTCCAGCTAAAACCGGTAAAGATAGTTGCCGGACTGTGAGAAATGAGTATGCTCTTTTCTTGAAGGCCCCTAAGTCGTATCCGTTCGGAAATGTTAAGCATGTTATGTTATGTTAAGCAGTTCTTACCGTGACCGCGTCATAGATGGGTGACCTACAGGCTTTCTAATATCCGTTTCAAAAATCCTCCATGTTTCGGAAGAAACGTAAATATATTCTGTAATCACGACAGGCAAAGAAAGATAAGTGAAAATACGTAATAAGGAATTTAGATTAATTACTTTTGAAATTAATTTAATTGCACACTGAATTTACAAAGGTACAATTATATTTATTACAATTATGACTTTAGGAATTAATTCGATACCAATTATAAGCACATTTTCTATACTTAATCAATTTAATATACAACAACAACCTAGGAATACTTGACCTTGAACAGTATAGAACCTTTAAGGACAATTGTGCTAATTATTTTGTTTTATAACATTTGATATCACATTCTTTTAATTATGCAGTGCAAAAAGTAACCAACTTTTCCTAAAGATGCACATTTATTTTCGAAATTGCTGTTTGCACTCTTTTGAGTGATATTCCGTCGAGATAGGCCGAGAGAGAGGATATTTTTTGGAAAATTTTCGAGTGATGAATACCAAAATATGACGTTTTGGAACATTTGTACGTTAATGTTAACATTATTCATGTACTAATACAAGGATTTCTGTATTGAAACAAAAAAAAAACCGCGAGGAGGCTGCGCGATCGACAGTCCGCTTCGCGGTTATTTAGCAGAAAAAGAGACAAACAAAGAAATTTAAAAAGAATAGGAGGAAAAGACAATATCTTAAAATGTATATAAAGTGTACTTTACGAATAACCTTTGTAGAATCTATCACCTGATGATGCTTGCGTGTCGAAGCGAAACGTGCGTTGAGGCACATCGGAAAGTCAGTGTAGGGCTGTGCTTTGGTGGCAAGAAAATACGTTATGACTAGTAGTACGTGAGCAAGTAATTTATCAGATTAAAAATGACCACGGACGCCCATTAACAACTGTTTGGCCGAAGGCTCATATGAGTATATGTTTTTCTTTAAGTTCTTAATGCAACCACAACAATGGTATGGTATATGGTATGCCCAATTTTGGATAAAGGGTAATGTAATGCAGGACAATGTTACGTACCAAATAATATCAATATGAAGCTAGGGCTAATACAATTCGAGTCCACTATTAACTAGGCTCTGTAGAAAGGCACCTAGATGCTTGTATTAAGTAAAGTTACTGTGTCTGTTAGTGGCAAAACTTATATTACATTAATTCCAAAAAATGTTGAATTATTTACCTTCAAGTTCATCTGGATCATCCACGTCATCATCAACATCCCCCGCATCGTCATCATCGAGTTCGTCATCCGCGGGCTCTTCGCCTTTCTTGGGCCGTTTTTGTTTGGTTGCTTCCATTTCAGCTAAGAAATCTAATTCCTCGTCAGATTCTGAAAATAATTATTCCACACTCAGAAAATTATCAATATACTAGCGGACTTGGCAGAGAAACTTTAAAGATCACAACACTGCCTACTAGCAACAACTACGAGAGCACATCATGTGTATAAGGAATGTTCGTCAGTTTTGGAGCAAGCGTGAAACACAATATGATCGCAAAGGCCTTCGCAACAACCTACAATACCTTGCGCCGCCTTGCTGCCGGTCACGGAGTCCAGGTACTGCTCGAAGTCCTCGCTGGTAACGGAGTCGTCGTCGCTGTCTTCCTCCTCGTCTCCTCCCAAGTCGCGACGTCTTTGCAGGAAACTGGCCGAATTAAATATATCCGAGTTTAACTATACATACTAGTCGACTTCCCGGCCGTCCTCCAACGCGGAAGATTCGAAAAGATTGGACCGCATTGGCACAGGAGTGAGATAGATGGAGGAAATTGGGAAGACATTGGTCTAGCAGTGGGACAGAACAGTTTAAATTTAAAAACTAGACATATTCTTATGTTATTCTTCTTGTTACCTAATGGTACATTGTTGTCAAGACGCAGAAAACGACGACACAAGCAATTGTTATTTCTGTTAGGCTGCATAGTACTTTTCTCAAAAAAATGCAAGGAAATAAATCAAAATTCTATAGAAAAATTATTTATAAATTAATTAATATTAGATGTTATATTTATCACATTGGGACAATTGTTAAAATACATTTATGTTTGTTCGGTTTTTATAAGTAATTAATGTGACACAGCCACACACAGACCAAAGGATAAAATAAAAAACGTAAAGCACGTAAAACGAACGCGCTCATTTTTACTATTATTTTTTATTTTACCTCTATAAATATAATCAAATAGTGCCGCCATTTTCTGAAACAATTTATTTTTGTAGATAGTTGTGTCTCCTGTTCGAACTTCAAAAACACGACAATAATGAAATTTCATACAACTATGCAGGCGCGTTTTTATTCTTAAATTTCAATATCCGTAAACAGCAAACTTCGCGCATTATTTTTTCTAATGAAATATCACTATTTCCGCGCATGATTGAGAAAATATCCAATCATTACACTACTTAACCGATCAGAAAGGTACGCTTTTTCTGCTTAAAATCAAAATAATGCAATAATGTTTATGTAATTTCATTACAGCATTATTCTTAATTTCATATAAATTTACCACAAAGGTTTAATGTCACATTAAGTGTTACACAAAATGTTAAAGTTTAATGAGATACTGGCTAAAATAAAAATCGGCCGAACTAATAAGAAAAAAGAACAAATGGCGCGCATTCTATAACATTGCAAAATTTTGATCCTACATATTAAGTAAAAAAAATGGAAATAGACAGTGATGTAGTTGAAAGAAAAGTAGATTAAGCACCTTGCTTAAGTGTGTAATTAATTTTTTGAACTTGTGCTAATTTAGAGCACCAACATAACACTCGTGCATTAATGAATCACTTTCCAATCAGTGCTATATTTATATTATATTGATGAGTAGACTTTAACAAGCGGCATGACGGTAACAAAATGTAGGCGCAAATCATTAGGTAAGTTGGTAAATGTGTACTATGTTAGATTTAATGCCTTATACTAGACTTTTTCACGCATATAAAATTAAATAACTTTCATAAATCTTTACTCATAAATTAGAAAATAATGAGATAGACAAAATAACGAGCTTACTCATATAAGAATTTCTCATCAACAGGAATTTTTTTGACATCCTCGTTAAGATATGAAGAAGAGTTGACCCGTAGACTCTTGATGCCTGCAATGAATACAGAAACAGTGAATTCTAATCTTTGAGGATAACGAGTGCCATAAATTGTTAGTCGCGCTGACATCCTTTTAACATCTTTGAGCAAATTTCTTATTTTTCGTTCCTTATGTGGAGTTGTGTTGAGCAGAGAATTGTGTACACTGGCATGTTTATTATGGGTCTTTTGATGTCTTTAGGAGACGGGTTCGGCAACGCGCCAGTAAAAGTCCAGATATATACACGGTCTTACAAGCGTCAGGCAGATTGTATACTTATTTGACAATTTGTATAAAAAGAACATCGTATTATTATTCATTAAAAAAATTGTGGGTCAATAATAATAAAACAAATATACCTTTAGCAGCATAATTTTTCCTCATAGCGAATTTGGGATGGGATCCTTTCACTTTCTTGAGCTCCCCTACGACCTGCGTTTCGGTGCGTTTCTTAGGATTCTTGAACACAAAGCGATCCAAAAACCGTATCCCCGCGAAGTCCTTGAGTGGATCTCCGCTGTATTGGATCACTTGATCTGCCAAATTCATAACAACTTATGAGAACAGCATAATTTATTTTTTGATAAATTAAGACAGCTTTAAATTTTACCACTTGCCCTGGATTTTCGTAAAACCTTATACCCTGTCGTAAACTAGGCTGCGCGCTGCGCGTAAGCATCCGATATGTTGTTTTCTTTTTGATAGTGGAAGACCAGACGGCTCACCGTGTATCAGTTTTTCGGCGAACAGCTGGACGGTGGGGTGGAAGTGCCGGCCGAGAGGCAGCAGCTCTAGGTAGGCGGTGTGCTGCGCGCCGCAGTGCGACGGGTTGCGCGCGTACGGGTCGTACTCCGTTGCCACCTGACGTGCACATACAAACATATTGACATTTTCATTTTGAGACGGCAGCACTTTATTCTTATAGAAGCTACACAAGTGTCCATTATTACTTTTCATTTTTAGTATTTGTCAGAGAACGCCCTAAAAACGCTGTTCTGCCCTTCTCTGCGTAATAACCGTCTAAACTTAGTGGAAATCTAACCATCACTTAGCTGACATATAAACTGTCGAGGAAATCTACTTTAGTTTAGTTTTAAAATATAACGAAACTAACTTTTCTGACCCCATAAATATTGTCTATCTCTCTGCTTTCCTCATTTTGTGTAAAATCTATTCTACACATATGTAGGAGAGAATAAGTGAATGTTATAATGATAACTGACATTACATGTTATAATAGTTACCGCTGTAACTATTAATTTTATGTATTTTGTAGCATCCTGAGCAAATTGTCAAACCTTGTCCATATTAATGGTCTTCTTCAACTGTATTTTGGCTGCTACTTCTTTTTCCTTATCTTCGTCCTCTTTCTTTTCCTCTGTTTTGACTCTGGCGTGGAACCAGCCGGTGACGGCGGTCGAGCGACGTTTTTTCGGTTTAACATTGCCCTCGTCGTCTATTTTCAGATCCACGTAGGTTTCTTCTTCTTCGTCATCTGTAATTCCTGCATGTTATTACAAAGCTTTTGCTCCCTCTCTCTTTCTATCTCCTCTTCTAAATGAATATCGTCTTTTCTATTTATTTATAGATCTATAAATAAGTATAAAAAACGAATGTTCCAATTGTGAGGTTGAAGTATTTGTTATTTTTTATCTGATTATTTTCATTAAATAATACTGCACCTATCATATAAATATATGTGAGAAAAGAGTTTTTTTTTCTTAAATATTTTGTTGCAACTTTTTTGGCAACTGGCAGAAAATGGTTTTAGAATTAAGTACAATTGTTTTTTTTTTGTAACTTGTGCAATAAAAATAATAAAAAAAGAAAGTTTGACATACCCATGAGTAGATCTCTCTTGTCTCCGTGCAAAAGATCAATTTTTTTTTGTTCATCTTTAACTTCTTCGTCTTTATCTTCTTCGTCTTTATCTTCTACCGTAGAATCTAATGTATTATTTATCTCAGACAATATTCTTTGCTTTTCTTCTTTAGAACTTTCCTCTTCCTGTTGTGATGATTCAGGGTCTTCTTTTATTTCCTGTAAAACAACATAGTTAAACACTACAAGTTTTTTTTATTCAACAATTACGAAGAAACATGATTTTCACATTCAATGTGTAAGTGTAAGAAAAATAAGTGCACAGCCACCAGTAACGTGTCTCTACTGTACCAAAACCCCAACTCACCTCGAGCTCCCGCTTGCTCCACACCAGCCTGACGGCGTCCTTCTTGTCGGCGCTCCTCAGCACCTGCGATATGAGGAACAGCAGCCCGCAGGCCTGCGCCGGGGGCACGTAGCAGCACAGCTGCAGCAGCCGCTTCACCACGGCCGCCACGCGGCGCGCGTCCCGGTCCCTGCGCAGCGACTTGTACAGCAGCGAGAACAGCAGCGCCGACTGCGAGCCGCCGAACACCTCCGCCGCCGTCAGCTTGCGGTACAGCGCCGTGTAGTACCTGCCGGCCGTTTTCAACATTCATTTGTTATTTTTGAAGCGAAACTCTTCTTTGCGCACGCCCGACTAGGGAAGCGAGCCGAATGCAATAAAAATTAAAATAATAGCTGGTAAAATTGTTCAATCGAAACTTTCGATTCAAAATAGGTTATTAGTGGATAAAGAATATTTTGTGTTTGTAGCCATGCTAGGTAAAATTTGGTCAAAACAAAAACTTTGCGTGTATTGTTATAAATTTCTTATACCCATTACCCCAACAGCGCTGCAGCTTAATTTATTACAATAACAAGTTGTCAGCGGTCGTCATTATCCAAAACATCTGATGATCGTTAAACTCCTTAGGTGGTTAAATAACTTAACGACTTTGCCCTTGATATTACGCAGAGGTCAAATCAATCGTCTAAAAACCAAGTACATATTATAATGTTTTTTTTTTTAAATTTATTTAGGCGTACCAGCAGCATTTTGCAATATATAATAATTGTACATTATAGGATCCTTAAACTATGTAAAACACTGTTACAGGCACGTACAGTGTTGAAATACATAATTAGATACAAAACCTTAAAATTAAAAATTGTTCAAAATTAAATTGCATTATAAACGTAAAAAGAAAAATTCTTTATTATTAAAAAAAAGACATTAGAAGAAAACATAAATATAAGTGTGTTATAATATAAATTAATCAACTTGAGAAAAGGCATGTGATTCTTTCTTTAAAATAAAACTATTGTGAAACATTTCTATATTAGGGCAATTTATATTATTGTACGTGTGCATGAGGCATTTGCAAATTGTTTGTTTTCTCGTAATTGGATTTTTGCAAAATATTTCTTCATTTTATTAAAGGTGTAAAATTGAACGAAGCACTATTCTTCAAATTCTACGTATTCTCATATAGAGGCATAATATGTAAATTTAAACTCACATTTCAGTTAATTTATTAATATATGCCCTAAATTTCGACATGTAAAAGGTGTTGACATAATCACAATGGTGTTGATACAACTTACAATACAACAATAGACGATAAAAAACATTGCATATTTCTGCAGAAAATAACATTTTTAATGCAAAAAAAGAAAAAAAACATTATGAATTTAAGGACTAGAATTCACCCAAAAACACTCAAACTTGTCATGACGTCACTTTATGTTAGCAGTGCGTTCCACTAAACGTCACCTCGATGTTTTCGCCGCGACCGACACGATCGCAGTCGTCAAATGTCGAATATCTGAATGAGCACTTTAGAACGTTGCGACCGCTTATTGGAACACACTTATAATATACGGTTACGTCATAAGCTCTGCTGTACGTTTTAGCTATCATGGCGGATTGTTGTATTTTGTAGATTCCTTTTTTCGCTAATCCCTATTAATCTCGCTATAATATAAATACTTTTGTTAAGCTTTATGTATCTTATTTTATCAGATAAATACATAATTTTAATGATTTTTGATTACCGTCGTCATGCCTATTTCGTACACCTAAAGAAATATTTAATTTAAGCGACATTAACATTTAGTAAGAAAAAATATTCCACTTTTGAATAATCCTAAACTTAAATTTGACCCGTTACTATAGTACGACCCATATCGCTTGGCAAAGATGTACGTTGACCCCTCGTGTAGCTAAGGTATTGCTTTCCAATCTGCGTGACTTCGAAATCGGATGTATTATTTTATTATTAAGTCTGTGAACTATTCATTAAAATATGTGGATCGTAAAAATCAATAATTTGTCATAAAAATTGAAGAATATCGTTATATCTAGAAAATAACACCGTGAAATTATATTCATCTAGCCTATGTATCACCGATTTTAATTACAATACAATACTACTTGAAACAAAACAAAAATAAGCATTACAACACCTTTTGTGACAGTTACAAATTTACTACGAGACAATAGTAAAAACCCGAGTTAAGTTAAACTTTGGATGCGTTATTGCCACGAGCTACTATAGTCATTAATTTCGGTACCTAACCTCAACATAACAAACCTCAGTTACACGAATTACTTGATATAACGAATATTTTATTGTTCCCCTCCAATTTGTTAAATCGAGGTTGCCCTGTATATCTAACATATAAATGCTTTCTAACACTGAAAGAGTTTTTCAAAGCGGACCTGTAGTTCCTGAGATTAGCACGTTCAAGCAAACAAACAAACAAACAAGCTCTTTGGTTTTATATATTAGTATAGATTACTAGGAGCCCTATTGTTGCTAACTCAAAGATGTTATCTCACATTCTGTTATTACCTGAGTTGAAAAGCTGATCTGTTTTCGTTTGAAATTAAACTCTTTTTTAACTAACGTAAGATTTATTTTCCTTTGAATGTTAATAATGGTCCATACATTCATAGTAAGGGATCATGGTCACTCACTACTGTGAAATACGAAGGTTTTGTCCTCAAAACCGGAAAGCACTTTAACCAACTTCGAATAGGAGGTTGTAGCTAACAGTAGCCGGTATTTGAGTCGATCGCTAGGTAAAGCAGTTCTTACCGCTGCCATGTTATAGATGGGTGACCCATTCTAACACTGACTTTTCAAATATCCGACGTCCTCCGTGTTTCGGAAGGCACGTAAAACTCAGCTAATCTCGAGAACTACTGGTCCCATTTGAAAAATTCTTTCAGATAAATTTTGCAAGGTTTTTAAGAAAAGCGCGCAAGCTTTAGAACATCGAAGTGATGAGGGTGGAATGTTAAGTCTTGACGTGATCAATTAAAAGATGTTTTAATCAAGTAGAGTTTTATAAGCTACTTTGAATCGTCAAATATGTTAAAAGCTACCATTGATTCGGAAAAGATGAGCCACGAGAGGAATCAGCAAGAAAATCCCGTCAAAATTTAAAATTCCACCCTCATCACCTCGATGTCCTAAAGTCCACAACTGTGCGCTTTTCTAGACACTTTTTGCCTTATCTAACACTGAAAAAATTATTTAAAACGGACCAGTACTTCCTGAGATTAGCGCGTTCAAACAAACAAACTCTTCAGCTTTATATATTAAGTATAGATTAACAAGTATACATAAGTCAGTACATGTCTGATACACGGAGATTCCACAAATGATATGAATCTGAGCTGTTTGTGCGGTGCAACTCAAACCATGTGCCATCTTATATCGTGCCCTGCGTGCCCTAATACCTGCACGCGAGAGGACCTGATGGCCGTCACTCATAACGCAGTTGATGTGGCTAAGTTCTGGGTCGATACAATTTAGTGCTTGCCAACGAAACGCTAAGAAGAAGTACACGTACTATTATAATATAAATTACAATAACAACTAGTAATACACATTTTAAGAAATCAACGTATATTTTGAAGCAAATTGTGACACAGAAAGAATACAAGCATCCAAGAAAGTAGGTTCGCGCTTCCATATAACCAGATATCTCATTCCCGCGCACATGGGACCGGCGTAAGATACGTGTGATTGACAATAACCGTGTCTTTGTCATGCGGTAGCGTATCACATGTAAGTATATGAAGTGAATATTACAGCGCTGGAAAAAAATACCCAATGGAACGAGGGAAAATTGTGTAAAAAATATATACATATAAAAATTTGCCTATTCTTCACAGGTAAATTGTTGATGTCGTGGAGAAAAACGTAGATAATATTCTTCTTTTGAAAATAATTATTATATTAAGGTGCTCATAAATTTAATGGAGGTTTAATTAGAGGCAGTACGGGTACGGGTACCAGTACCTCTTTCTCATATAAGATCGGCGTGAAGTGGCCGCAAAGCTGTCATTTCAAGTGATGTGTGCTAAGTGCGAGTTTGCCAACTTTAACGCGATGGTAAAGTTAACTTCAATTTGTATGGAGTTTATAAAGTTACCACTACTTAACGCTAGGTGGATAGATAATACACCCAGATTCGAGGTGGGAATCGAACCCACGACCCCCGGAGCGGAAGGCAAGGTCACTGCCCACTGCGCTAACAGCCAGTCATTTACATCTACAATACAACTTGTTTTATAATTTAAATTTATACATAACATTAATAACTAACACTACGTTTAACTAACGGACTCGGCAGACATTGTCCTGTTTGAATATTAGCATGCTTACTACTGAATATACACTATTATTAAATTAAAAATCTTTATCTATACTTTAATATTATTTAATGGTGAAGAGATTGTTTGTGTGCTTGAACGCGCTAATCTCAGCAACTACTGGTCCGATTTGAAAAATTCTTTCGGTGTTAGATAGCCCATTTATCGAGGAAGATTATAGATTATATATCTTCAAGCTAAAATTGAAAAGCTAAAGATGCGGGCACAACTAGTATTATAGTGCAAAGTCTAGATAAAAAGTAACTTCTGTGTTTAAACTGGACTACATTACGCATAGATTGGGTTGGAGAAACCCTGGTCGTTCCATGGCCCGATGGGCGGATAATATAAGGAGAGTGGCAGGAGATGAGATTGGCGAGGGATAGGAGAGAACGGCAGAAACAAAGGGAGGCCTATGCCTAGCTGTGGGTTGTAGAGGGTTGAAAATGAATGAAAAAAGGACTATATTTACAATCTTCTTCCTCCTAGCGTTATCTCGGTCTAGTGCCAGGATCATCTTAGATCTAAGTCAACTTACAAAGGGTGTGGCTGGGGAAGATAAGATGACCGATTGTCATCTGACGTTATCTCCGGAACCCTCACAATCTCTGCAACCTCACGGCTTATATATTTCAGTGATATTAATCGGGACCCACTGTTTCTTATACCTTCCCAAACACAGAGTAGGCAGGATATCAAATATAAACCAGTGTTGGAATGGGTCACCCATTTATCACCCGATCGCAGAACCCGGAGCACCCTAGCTGCTATTGTCACTCCCCCTATACCATTCGTGACAGTATTATCCGCATCCTTTCTCTCCTCCCCATCTATCGTTTCCTATATCGTTATCTATTCGTTATCCCCATATATCTTTATTTGTTTTATTAATGTTGCAAGGGGCAAACGAGCAGATAGCAGGTACCTAAGTGCCTACCAACGCCCATGACCAGAAGGCTAGCAGATGCGTTGCCGGCCTTAAATGACGAGTTTAGGCCACCAGGAAGTCTCACAATCCGAACGAAACCTTTTTCTCTATCCCTTTCCCCTACTCCTGTCTTTCTAATTAGAGGTAGCGCCATGCTTGTAGCCAAATTGGGCCGACACGTCCGGGTACCAGTACCTAGTCATGGACTTAAAGGCCAGGTATTAATTAAGCTACAACCTCCAGGTATTAACTACATAATAGTAGTACTGTCGAAATCAATGGATAGAAGCCTTATCCATCTGCAACCTAATGCCCTATTCATAATACCTTAGCCAAATAACGCAACAAAAAACTTGTATTAAACAAACAGACAAACATATTCTGCGTCTATCGCACGAATTGAGATGTCAAAGATGGACGCAAAAAGTATTTTTGTTATCCATCTTTAAAGCGTAGATACAATGGATTCCTTTGAAAGCCCCAAACAGATTCCTTATTTGTTTATTAAATCAAATATTTAAACAAGCCCAGCTACTGTTACAATTTTTATATGTGACTAGTTATAACCCCCGAACTTGTCCGCGTCTATTTCAAAGATTTTATCTGTAATTGTTGTTGCGAAGAACCTTTAAAATAACCTCACTTGGGCTTTAAGGAATATTAACAACTAGCTTCTTCCCGCGACTTCGCATAAAGGTACGAGAGCTCTCCCCCCCCCCCCCCCCCCCCCCCCCCCCCCCTCCCCCCCCCCCCCCCCCCCCCCCCCTCACAAGCGCCTCCAGTGTCCCATTTCAAGATGTTTTCGGTTGCCCTGGTTTTTAGTGGGTATTCTGACAATCGGTTCTCGAGTCCCGAACGGGCGGTACGACAATCACGGGTGGTAGCGGCAGTGTTTGGGAGTTCCCCAACAGATGGTGTTGTAAGTTAAATGTCCGACACAGTATTTTGCTTAATCTCGGTAGGGTAAGTGACCAACAGAATGAGGCTATGGTGTAATAATCCATAGTAAAAGTACGCCTAACCCAACGAAGCCCTTGTGCCAGCAGGACAACGTCTGCCGGGTTCGCTTATCTCCCTTTGTATGAATTTTTTTAAAGAGCGACTATGAGATTCCTGCTGGTTTTGGCCCTACTTTTGCTAACCGGTGGTAGCTTCTAAAGCTTAAAATAAACGTCTTCACAAGTTTGAGTTTCACTGTGAAAGCCGAATAAAGAATGAACGCCCTCTTACCGAAGACATCAGCCACGCTGCCGTCACACTTTTTACAAACACTTTGGGGATTCCCAATCCGTCGTATATATTACTCACCGAGGCTGGTGGCGAAGTGCTGATGCGCGTATAGAGTCTTGAGGCAGCGCGTATGTGCCACGTCCCAAACGCGCAGCGTCTTGTCGTCCGACGCGGTGAGCAGGAACCGCCCTCCGGGGTGCCACACCGCGCCGCGTACCCAGTTGTCGTGACCCACCAGCGTCGCCAAGCACTGCCCCGTGCTTACATCCCAGATCTAGATAATTAATAACCAATTTAAAGAATAGAAAGAAAATATTTATTAGACACATCACACTATACATATAAGGTGATTTTTAAACGCTAAGAATTAGTCTATATTTTAAAAATAACTTAAATAAACTTATATTACTGTAGAGATATTTACTTTCGCCGCTTTAAGCAGAGAATTCATTAGGCAACATTTGTTAACAGATACCATTTATA
>JANCMC010006743.1:0-22333 GCA_024363005.1 Charaxes varanes
CCCGCCACGTTAGATCGCTCCGTCTCATTACTTCTTTCTACATATTCATATCTACCCTCTCGATTAATAAATACTAATTAAGAGGGTAGGGAGGCCTTTGCCCTGCAGTGGGGAAAATTGGCTAGGACTAGGACGTCGCACTCCTACAACTGCGTAGATTAATTGTCTCGTACTGTCGCTTTGTCTAATAGCATACATGCAGGGTGACGTTGAGCGAGTAAAGTCATTCTGGTTGTTTTAATTCTCTTTGGTTGTTATTATTATATGTACTTTTGTCGACGCCTTCCGACTCGACTATCTTGCGCGGTCGTTCCCGGCAGCTGATCCTGAAGAGCAAGCCGGCCAGCCCCGTGGGCGTGTGGTGGGCGTGGGTGCGCGGCCCCTTCGGGGAGGCGCGCGTGGCCCCAGCGCTGGGCTCGCACGCCTTCCGCGAGGACGAGGCGGCGCCGGTGCGCTTGCTGCCGCTGGCCGACGCCGCCGACACCAACCGCCTGCTGTCCAACAAGGCCATCCACTTCCGGTGAGTGCGCTTCTTCACTGCGGGGGCTCTTCCCCTGTATTCTGGCATTTTTATGCCGGCGCCAGACGTTGCTTCGTTTGAATGATCGTGTAGTGTAGAACTTTGTAGTCTTCAAATACAAAAATGTTCAAACACTTTGAGTTGTGTCTGGCTCCTGTACTAAAAATAGATTGTTTAAAAGTTTTGATAAAATTTAAAAAACACTTAATGGCTTTTTAATTTTGAAACCCAAAATATTTCTGAAAAGTACAACATTATGATTCCCTTTATCTGTAGTTGAAAATGAATCCATTCATCCATTAAAATCGGTTCAGATGTTCGGAATCATGTATCTGAACAAAGGGACAGACAGAAAGGGTTGGCGAATCAGTGTCCAACTAGCGTCATACGTCAACGGAGCTTTGTGAAGTGAATTTCCACGTAAAGATAATATAATGTATTATATAAAACATGTATTTTACAATGTGACCGTTGGTTGATGTGAATTATAAACATTAATTGAAATCATGTCTCATCTCTCTGTTACAGGTTGATAATGTTCTTGTCGGCCAAATGATTTCACTACAAGTCTTCTCTATTCGTTTCATTTCTCTGCCTTGGACTAGCCAAAGATTGATGAAATAGATCAATTTTATCACAAAAAAGAATAATATACTAAATACAATAAACAGTACATTTTTATAGTTTAAATATTTATTTCTAAGCTTCTTTTTTGTATTTCTATTTTGTTTCTTTTTAACAAATTTGTATTATTTTTATTGCATTCTCCACAAATACGAATATTATAAATCGAGGCATTATTTATATATCTGTTGCGTATATAAGAATGAAACGCCAAATATAATAAACAAAACGCAGGTTGAAGCACCCAATATTCATGGTCATATTAAATTGCATTACAAATTCTGCAAAATGTATGTGATGTAAACCATATTAATAGATATGCACTGTATGTCAGAGATTACACTATATTGGTATATTGCTTTGAATTACTTAACGCTTTTCTGACTAAAAGTATATAGTCCCTTTTAGAAAATAATTGGTAATAAAGCCGTTATTGAGTGGTTAAGTGAAATGTGCATTAAACGACAATAGTCCGCGTCCATTGCGGCAGCTGCGAGTAGAAACTTAAACGACGACGAGGAAAAAGAAATTTTGTTATTAAACTAGAAATAAGATTATAACATTTATTTTTGTTCATAATGGGATAATTTTGGAAGAAAGGCAAATTAATTAATATTAGCAAAAGGGGAAAACCGTTGGAGATTTTAAGCAAGTACAAATTTATTTAGGAAAACATTTTATAATATGAATTCGTTTATTATTTCATTTATAACTCTATTGTCGAGTAGAAGTTGTCTTAATATATTATTTGAGAAAATTTTCAAGGTTAAAAATATTACCCATATCGGTATAACATGGTAAATGCTTTGTGTAAGTAGTAAAATTTAAGTAGGCAGAAAATATTTTTTTCAATGCGTTATTTTATTAGTTTTTTTTTTTAATAACCGAGTTGCACTACGTCACATATTATTGTGTATTTGGCGCAGATCGCCATTCATTTATATTAGGAATAGAAAAATTCAAATGTACGTTCTATTGTCGAATATAAATAAAGTTCTATTTATTAATAAAATTGTGAATTTATTATCATTGTTGTTTTATTGTACGATAAGAAAAGGTTATACTTTTCATGTGGAAAATACGAAAAACACTAATAAAAATATATATTTAATGATTAAATATTCATTGATAATATTTCAGTAAGGTTTATGTCTTTTACTATGTAAACGTAGACTGTCGTTCGGTTTCTTGGTCATAATGTCTGGTTCGGGGCCAAATCCAACCCCCCAAACGTCTATTAGACCCGACTCTCCCGCCGTGAAGAGTAAATCTCCCTGAAACGTTACAATATGAATTATTCCCTCATGTTGGAAGAGGAAGTCACTACTTTTCGTTAGTATGGAGCTATAATTATTACACCTTCAAATGTAAATGTAATCCAATAGACGATTGGCTAGTAGATTTTTCAAAAACTATTTAATATTATATCTTGTAGTCAATTCAACCTAAGATATAAATACGTATTTCGGCGAAATACAATCATTTTGCGTTTTTATAAATACTAAACATAAAACTGTACTTGAATATGATTGGTGTGTAAGTTAAGTATAAGCAACAACAATTTGCTTATTGCTAACTTACACACCATTGTTTGGCAAGACGTGACGTCATGCGCTTTGACTGTGGTTCGGGGTCACACTCAGGTCATTTGTCTTTAATTTAATTGTTTGATATTTCGAAACATTAAACAGTGTGACATATTTTTCTAATTCCCCATGATTTATGTAATATAGAGAAATATGGTAGGACACGTATCCGGGACCGTAAAAAAAATAGAAATGTAGTTGAAGTGGTATAGATGCGGGTACATAGCTTAGCAAGATTTGTTATATAATAATAATAATAAATTCTTTATTCCTGTAACAAAACGGTGTGATACATTTGAATCGTGAGTCCCTGACCCCTGAACTAGATGAAACTGTGTTTCAGGAGCCAGTGCCCACCCTAAAGCTAGGTACATTTACCATTATATAGTAACTAAATAAAGAAATTATATGCGCGAAAGTGGATTTTTGGGTCTCTGCGGTTATCAATCGAGACGCGGGAAAACATAACATCGTCTCTAACTTTGTTGGACCAAGTTTCCATGTACCTCTCGCTACTAATATAATCCAATCGAATATTAATCTTGTCGTGAATTTCCACACCATCTGTTTAACTTGTCAATAGTAAATAAAACCACGAAATACTATATTGGGTTTCCTTACATCTCCATCATAAGCACAACAGCGCACGACCTGCTGGTTCGCCGCGTAATTCGCATTCGGTCGCGGTTTCTTCTCAGTCGCGGTGACGGATCGCAGCGTATTGCTGAAACCGAAAAAGAACCAAATGAGACCGGACTTGTACTAACGTTGAAAATTTATATACATGTTACATAAAAGCTTAAGGTCACCAAACAAGAAATCTCGAAAAACGCAAAACATACAAAGGTGAAATTTGGCAAAGAGGTAAATTACGGTCAGTAGACCAATTTTTCGATAGGGCATGATTGACGATGTCTTAACGTGTATGCAGTCGAAGAAAACAACTAGTATGTAAAACAATACACATCATTTCACCGTTATATTTGGTATAAAAATGGATAGCGTTTCTTATATCCTACTCCATTTTTCGTGACTTTATTTATTTGGGTAAATAAACTTACGCTATTTTATTTAATCACACAACTATTTAACTTTTTTGCGAATTAACTCTAGAAGTACCTAACATAAGTAGCACAAGCTCTATAAATTTTATATTTGGTTATTAAAGCCAATATTCTGTATTTCCTAAGACATACAGACGAAAGAATATACAAACTTTTATCCGACGATGAGCTCAACAGCCTACTAAAGATGAATCCTTTTTTCCATGAACGACCCAAGTGCTTTGCAAAATTTAAGACTAAAGATGTAAACAACTATTTAAGAATAAATTTTAATCTCACCCATCTCCGCCATAGGAGCCAGCAAGAATTACTGTGTCGTTATCTGAAGTTGTATATGCATCAACTACATAGCAGTCATCTGCTCTGCTACGCTGAAAACGGTGGCATTTTAAACAAACTGTATTTTTTTGAACTGTATAGTTAATCTGCCATGTGGCAAAACATTCAAACATCATTGTTCCTTTAAAAAGTAGATCAAATTTTAATTGAATTGAATGTAAATTAAAGGAGAAAAAAGAATAAACAAAAGAGAAAATGACATAAAAAAATTATGTTTAATAACATAATTTTACATAATAACGCTGAACGGTTACGTTGTTCGTGCCTTTTTATAGTGTTCTGGTCTCTCGCTTGCACACTCGGCTCAGGCGGAACGAGACAATGAGTCGTGCTTTTTCGTGCGTGCATGTATCGATATGAGATATAAATCGATTACAAGACGTTATCACGTCAAAAAATGGTTTAGTCTAATAATATCAAGGGTGACGCTTTGTTCAGCTAATATTACACCTGGCCCCTTACCTTAATAGCTTTAGCCAGCTTTTCTCTACCATAATGTGTAAGTCTGTCCCCACTCGTAGTGTCCCATATCTGAAAGTCATTTGATTGAGTGATGCAAGAAATAGCTTTGTTATTTAACCAGCTGATCTTTTCTACTGAATTGTCTATGTTTAGAGAGTAGATCAATGCCTCATCTTCTGTTGTCTCCATTATATTATATACATTAAGAAGGTTGTCCATTGATCCAGAGGCAAGAATTTCAGATTTTTCTTTATGGAATTTCACCTGGAAAATTTAATTATGAAATAATAATTGTATGCAAATCTTAATATTAATGTCATTACTGATTAAAATTAAACACACTTATTATAATAATAATAATAAATAATAATAAATATAATAATAATAAATATAATAATAATAATAAATAAAAATAATTACATTAATTAGGGGTCATTCATAGTTATGTCACATGTTAAATTGGGACCAGAATCTTAGTGATATGTTGAAATCATAAACATTAGAAAAAAATTGAAATTGCTGTTTTCTTTAACTTTTAATGCAGGCATAAAATTGAAAAATGAAAGAGAGGGCTTCGAAAATGTAACAAGGACAGGAGGGGAGTTAAAAAAAATTGTAAAATTCGTGTGACACAATTTATGATTCACATCTGACCAGTAATTTGCTTGAGGCTAATTTATTGCAAAATTAACATCATAAGTTATACAACGGCAATACACTTTTGGTAGCTGTGACTTAATTGAAAGAGAAAGGTAAGGAAATATTAAATTTTTTTTAGTAATTTTAATAGTAATTTTAAAAGTTTTTATAATATAATAATGGTCCAGAAAAAAGCATGGAATTGTTACCTGTGTAATATCATCCATGTGTGAGTTCCAATATCCTCCAAGTGGTATTGGTGCCCTTTGATCCCAGAACACCATGTAAGCATCTTCTTGCACAAGCTGACTTCCAGCACAAATTACCCTACCTGTGCATGATATGTCCATGCATTCATAAGGTCTTAGAGGGGCATCATCTTCATCTAAAACATTTTAATAGATCTCAAAAACTATTTGCAAATCTTCTTTTTCTGTTTTATACTGAATTATTTTAAAGCTGTCATAGAAAATGTGCCAGTATACATGCATGCATACAGATACATGTTCTCTATATAATTATTAGCATAGTGCTGATAGACTTTTACCTATGAATGCAGGGACAGTCTACGAGTCTCTTTTTAATATTTTAAAACATATTTTTAACAATACATAAAAAATATCAAAAAGAAAATTTTACATAATCAAATCATTATTTAATAACAATTAGAATAAGGGGTTGATTTTTTACTTATTTTTATTGATTTTTCAGATATTTCCAAAATCGTTCAAATACACGAGATAATTTAACTACTACTTACAAACATTACAAATTCAAAAGTCTTTGTTATATATACAAAAGATATAATTTTTAAAGTACCTTTGTATTCCTGTACTTGTAGTCCACTAGTCCTTGTATCCCAAAGTTTAACTCCATCATGACCAGCTGAGTAAAGTAAGTAGTCTTCTTTAGGACTAAATACCAATTCTGTAATTGGCTTTTGGTGACCACTGAGACGGCAAACTTGCAATAGGGATGTTTTGCTTAGTTTATACACTTCTATGCTATTATCTAGCAGACTTACTGCTACATGCAAGGACCTTAAAATTTCCATTCACTGAATATTATAAAATAATGCATAGTATATTTCTCTGGAAATTTAAGATGTAAGCAAGATGATTTCATCAACAAAACTAACTTTCAATGTTCCTTTTGTATGACCAGGTGATTGATTAAAGTTGTATAAAAATGTATACATATATTTGAAAATATATTGTAATAGGTTATTTTATCTTTAAGTCTATTAGTTTACAAAACAAATTATCCTAATTCTTACTCACTTCGTTAGACTTAGTTTATTAATGTAGGTTTTTTGTAGAGTTACAGCCTTTTCCGTGAGTATATTGTATTTTTTGGTGAATAAATTATTTGTTTCTTCTGCTCCGACTGTATCTTTGTCTACTTCTGTATTTTCTGTTATATCTGCCATATTGGACAATATAATAAGATTGATCAAAAAATAAAGCTGGTGTGCCTCAAAATATTTCTTATATTTTAAACATGTTGAAGTTTTTCAACTTTGTGAACAAACAAGCATCCGTTACCGTAACCACCGCACTAGGAGACAGCTGACACTTGATAGCAAGACATTCATGATTATCCCAAAATCAAGACTATATAATCTATACCCTAATGGCCATAGAGCACTCAGAATTATATTAAGTGTCATACAATGACACAATATTTTATTTACGTACTTCGATAATCCAAAAAGAATTTGCAATCACTCACTTAGGCTGACTTTGATAAATCATAGAACTAATTTTGAATCTCAAACAAAATCAAATAACTGCAACATTATATAGCTAGTCAACCTGTAGATTATGGTCCCAAAGCCCTAATAGAACTTGTACAGTCTCCAAGTCTTCGTCCTTATGATGCTAGGTTAAAATTAAGAAAGGATGCTAGAAAAAGAAAACAAATATATTTGGTTTAAATAACATATTTTATTAGTGCAGATATATTTTGTTCTTAAAAATGGTTAAAGCTACTTATAAGTTTTTTTCGTACGTCTATTTCTCGGACCGACTCTTTCAATATCCCCTGCTGCCAGTCGTGCTACTAGTGTACGAAGCGGAAGAGGGCAGATATTACTTAGGTCAGATGTTAGGTCGGAAAATGCCCATCGAATATAGCGCTCCATTCGAATGTGATCTGCAAAATGGTGTTATGATTGCATATGACTAGATGATGTATAATTTTGCAAGCATAATCAATGTAACATAGAGTTTAAGGTGAGTATGCAATGAAAGGAACATTTCTTATCCAGAAACGCACAAATAATACATACTTATAGCAGGATCAACAATAGCGAAAGCCCGTTTTAGGTTATCGACTGTGACGCTCTTGTTATGTTTTCCACCTAATTCCGCAATAACTTCACGCAAGTACTTATCCTGGGCTAATTGCCGTTGGCGGTAAAGCTCCCGGGCGAATTCCACTCGGTCGAATCCCTCCTCATTCTGTTATGTTATGTACATAGATTAGATAATGTGCATAGATTAAAAAATATAAACCAAACTTAATAAGTTTTTAGCTAGAATTATCGTGTAACTTAATAATAAGGTACCAACATCAACAACAAATGTAATTATAGTTTATTAATATTTTTGGATTTCTCATATGCTACAAATACCTCGTGAAATAATTTATCCAGATTTATGTCAACGGCGTTAAGTTTCAACTTAAGTTGCTTCTTCAAGACGTCTGCAAGATTTTTGATATCGACTTCACTTTTCAAGGGAAATGTTGCTCTAGTCAATTTTTCGAAATCTTCAATTGTGATTGTCTATAAAGCAACATAATTAGGAAATTTAAAAAGTAAGGAGTTAAGCATGTGTCTTCTGGGAAACTCCAGAATCTCTGCAGGTTAAATAAGTAATCGGTTATACGCATACTTGACATAACTAGCAATATTTTGGCGCCATATTTTGGTTGACTGTACTTCCATCTTTCCAAACAGGTAATATAAAAAAAAACTGTGGTGATTAATGTTAACGTATACTACGATTTTCAAGAAGTGGGTACCATTTAGAAATAACAGAGAGATACACTTTAATTTTATTTATAAATTTATAAATTGTGTGGATTCTAATTTGAACCTTATGCTTCTTTATTATTTTTAATATCCTCTTCCAGCAAAGTACCAAGCTTGTGTTTAGTAAGACAATAGCAAAACCGAGAGTTTGGTACACAAAGAAATAATGGATGGACGGACTCTGTGAAGGCAGATATTTAAAGGAAAGGTGTAAATCCTGACACAACAGGTGATAGAGCAGAGTTGAAAAGACATGTTTAGACAACCTTACATGTCGTGGCATAAGTGCAGGAAGAAGAATTATTAACAATGGCGCAATAGGCTCGAAAAATATCATGACTCAGCTACTGAGTTATCTTACCTCGCCATCTTTACTGTGTTTGTAAAGTTGCTCCTTGAGCGTGTACCACTGGGCACGGTGGCCCCAATAAATGTCCTCACTGAGGTGTCCGTGCAGAACGCCCCAAAATAACTTCACTTGAGGCTCATCCAACATCTGTTCCGCCCCAGCACAAAGATTGTAGGCCCACTCGGCACGGACGGAGGCTTGCTGATATCTACATTTTATTTCTTTTTTAATTATTTATTGAAAATTAATTTATACAGCAAGTTTTATGTATACAACTTTATGTCCAAAAACCTCTCATAAGTTTGTGGGGATATGAATATTCCTGACTATGCGATTATATAAAACAACGCAGCTATTAACAAAAGTGACTTCTTATCGTGCAACTCATTAGCAAACGACATATAACAGTCATATATGAAAATTTCCTTATTTGTTAATGTCACTAGCGCAGTATAAACAGTAAAATGACGGATCAACATAACGGCTGTCAAATTATCGAGAGTTGAATGGAATACAAAATTGCATAAATAAATATATACCTGTCCTCAAAATACTTTGTGACGTAATCCTGCATAGAAATTTCACGTGGTTGTCGAAATTTACCCTGCCAAATATCGTTAATCATTACACTGATTTCACGTCGTGACAATCGCAAATTTCGCACGCGTCCCTCGTAATGCAAGTATGGAGGTATAACCGGATCAGTCCCCTAGACAGGAAAAAACAATAAATTATGTTAGCAACAAGAATGAATTCTTGTATGTATAAGCGATATCTTTAAAGAGGACTGGTTCTGGTTCATGTCCGGTTCGAAGGACCAATTTTTAGGCTGAAATAAAATGAAAAGACGAGTGGATTGTAAGATAGCAACAGACAGCCAGAATAAAGATTTATATATGGAAGAATGATTAGCTATTGAAATGACGAACTCGTGCTTAATGTATTATGCGGTTCTTTGACCGTACAAAAATATACTTAAAAATAAAGTGAAGGTTAATAAAAAATCTGTCAAAAAATTAGCCAGATTAAGCGTTCATCTCTATAAAAAAATTTAGAAAACTTACAAGACCGTCGAAATACTCCAAATGTTCGCTTTCAGCAGCAGGCCCGAGTTCTTTCAACAAAATTCTGAGCATGTCCTTAGAAGATAAACCACTGGCTAGTTGCCACCACCTGGAGATATTTCACTGTTAATATTTGTATTTAGGAAAGGGGTCTTAATAATTGTATGTAGGAAGGGGGTAACAGCCTGGCAGACACTATAACAAGGTAACTACCAATTTAACTTAAATGACTACAACCAGTGACGGATTTAGGACGGATTTAAGTCTGTTCCAAAACAAAAAAGGACGAACTAAATCGTTAAAAATAATTAACACAAAAATGTTATCGTTGCCTCACATCGCGACGTCACAAAATGGTTAAGGGAGGCATTCAAAGTTTTACTCAACTGGGGTTTTTATTATTTTCAACGAGCAGTCAACGACCTTTAATTCCTATCCATTTGGAACAGACTGTAAGCCCGGTAGGTCCGACCCTGGGTTTGAAAGAAGGGTAACCTTCTAACTTATCTGTTTTCAAACTCAGTATTGTACACCACACATCGTTTACCTGTTTCGCCCACCGCTAATAAAGTCCGCGCATATCTCCCACTGCGGACGCGGGGTACCTTCGCGCTCTAGCTCTCTGCAACGTTCCTTACACTCTGCTAACTCTTCCTCCACTTGATTCTTTTGAGCTATAAGAGAATATTTCGAAAGCCATATACCGTTCAGGCGTCGAAATCGAATTAAGCCTGACATCGCAGCTTTTTAGAATTATTTGTAAATGCTGATTTTGATAAAATTTATATGTAACCACCTCTAAAGTATGGTTTACTAAACAAAAAATGAATCATCAAAATCACATCAACAATAAAAGAATGGCAGAGTAACCGCGTAATATATATATAAAAATACACATACAGGCAAATTGAGAACCTCCTCCTTTTTTTGTAGTCGGTTAAAAATAACTTATAAATTCACTGAAAACTCAAATTTCATTTGAATCTCATTATGTAGCATTAGATATAACATTTGTTAAGATTTCACATCTTTTGAGTTTACATACGTATATCAAAATTACATATTTGTAACTGTGACAATTTTGAATACCTATAGTTCGTCAACATACGATTACCTAAAACTCGTTTATGCGTCTTCTCTAAAGCTGAATAATCCGCTGATAAATAACATATTTTTTTTGAAATATTGTTGTACGCAGCTTCTAGGCCGTCATATTCGCGGCGAGGCACGGAGTCCACGTATTCATCTTTCATTTTCTTCAATTCAGTCTGAGTCGTTGATAGTTGCTCCCTGATGACAAAAATATATAATAAGTTGATAAAATTTGTAGCAATTTTATTATATCTTTTAATAATATAATACATAATTATTTAGCAACGCATTTAAGTTTTCACACTCACTCATCGTCTCTTTGTCTTTGCAACGGGTAATCTCTCAAACGGCTGGACTGACTTTGACGGCACTCTCGGAATTAATATGATAAATAGCAAAGTAAAGAAGTTAGTAAATGTCTTCTAGACAACACTAGTACTGTCAATATGTAAAAAACTTTCCGGTTTAAAAGTGAAGTCATTTAAAAAGTCGTAAAGGGGGCGTTCAAGTATTACGTTACGCAATTTCTGAAGATTGTTGAAATAAACTTAATATATGATGCCAGAGCCACACATAGCTACATTTGAATGATCATTTAGTGTAGCCGGGGACGTTGTGTAGCTGCGCAAAGTTTTGTAGAACTTTGTAGTCTTCGAGGGAAAAAACTTACAAACACTTTGAGCTACGTCTGGTTCCGGCATAATGAAATTGATCATAAACATTCGTAATAATATTTTGATTTTATTGTTGTTTCTTACCGACATTTCTCTAGCGCTATCCTCAATACAACATGATCTCCACAAAAATTATCAGTGCAAGGTCCCGAACTGCTGTCTAACTCGCGCACTTTCATTTGAAGACCAACATTCTCAAAGTACAATGTGTATCTTGCATCTCGTTCACGCATCAAACATAAATAATCTGAGAAATTCTCGTCTTTTATCTAAAATATAGAATAATTACTGCACTTGACTTGTTTTCCTTTTTTAGACTTTCCAGAAATAGAGGAAGTCGTAGCTTAATCATTTAAGCATTTATTACCGCCGCCGGGTGATAGATGGGTGACCCAATGACTATAACAATGGTTTTTTAAATATCCGACCTCCTCCGTGTTTCGGAAGGCACGTAAATGGGTCGTGATTAATATCACTGAGAGATATTAGTTGTGTTTGTGGAGATTTCTGAGATTACGTAAGACGGTCATCTTACCACGCCCCACAGCCACATCCTCTGCAATTTAAGCGGACTCTGATAAGAGACCTAGAGGATGACGTTAGGTAGGAGACATTTTCCATAAATCCGTGTTTCAAATGGAATGGAATTGTGTAACGATTTACTCCAAAGGCTTCCCCACCAAAGCGTCTATACCTATCACGCATGACGCGTCAATGCTTCATAACTAAATTACTATGAATTATACTATTAATTTTAAACTTATTGACTAACTTTACGATATTTGGACCCGAAGCCCTAGCACGAACATTTCGAACCCTTAGAGTTGACGACCGACTTTGAAAATATTCGTGCTGGGCCCACAGCGGACTCTCCTTAGTGCAGTAGCATTGATTAAAAGCGTGACACGATACTCGTCGACTTCGAACGGTTCCAAATGTTCGAGCTAGGGCCTCTGTAGATGATTTTTAATTTAATTTTACTTATCATAAATCATAATACTATTAGATTTCAACGCCTATTTGAGTTATACGTTCTTTAGACCTTTAATACTTCTATTAGTGCAATTCCATTCCACAATAGGGAATATTAGTTGTCTTATTGCAACATGCATACAATAAAAAGAAATAAAAAACACAATGAAACATTTGCTTCAAATATTATATTTCTTATAAACTTTAACAAAAACCCATTTTAACAACCTTATTACAGTACCAAATGTATTAAAATAAGATTAAGATTACTTAAATCCCTAAATAACGACATATTGTCATTTCTAACCTCCGACACAAAACGATTTCGTTACGGTTTTTTCATTTGTAAGCCAATTACAGATAAATAAACGATAAGAACCGTATATATACGAATGCGTATCAAATGAAAGCATTTGATTTGTGTATTACAAGATTAGTATTTGGTATTTTCAAGGGGTCGTTCAAGTATTACGTAACGCAATTTGCAGGGAGGGGGAGGTCTTGCAAAACGTTACGATGTCGTTACATTTCGAACAACGCGTTTCGTAATGTTATAACAAAGTAGTAAAAATAACAAAGGTATTTTAGCGAATTTCAGTATTAGGTTCAAAAATCTTAAAAAAATGCATTACATAATACTTGAACGCCCCCCAAAGTGGGGAATATCGGCAGTTTTTTAAATTTAATGACATGGTATTACAAAATGAAGAAAAAACCAGTGTCAGAATTGTTAAGAATACAAACCTTCCCAAATTCTTTCTTAAGTTGTGATATCTCTGAGTACAATTTTAAGATCTCTTCTTTTAAGTCTCGATTCTCTCTCAACAGTTGGTTTATTTTATCATCTCTTTGTTTTTTTCCAATGGAAACACCAAAAACTCTCTATAAAAAAAATTCTTAAGAAAAAAGGCATATAAATAAATACCAGATAAGAAAGTATCTTTCTTATCTTCTATAAATATTTAAAATTGAAGCATCTGTCTACACTTTATAAATAATTACACAATCTCATAGTTTTGAACTTTGTGTACAATATTTATTGTAATTTTCGATTTATTTTATTGACTTAAAAATAAGTTGACAGGAACAAATGTGATTTAAAATTAGGATAACGGTGACAATTTAAAAAGTTAATATGTCTTATCAGTTATCACGTCCAATAGGCATCAATAAAATAAATCAAAAATTAATAATAATGCAATAAATATTATAAAGAGGAAAGATTAATTTGTTTGTTTATATTGAATAGGATCTGAAACTATTGGCTGATTTGAAAAATTGTTTCCTCATTTATACCCTACATTATCACTGATGAACATAGGCAGTAGAATATTTTCCAAAAAGTTAGGATCCGTATGAAAATTTCGATAATTTAAATGCCCATGCGAAGTAAGGGCAAGACTAGTAAACGATAATCCTATAATTGAATGTATGTAGCAAGAATTATTCTTTGTTATTAATAATATAAGGTTTAATTTTAAGTTTGTAATAATTTAAGATCTAAGATGCCTTAGTGGCTACAATTGTAACTTAAAGGAATCTCTGTTTCTTTACAAATTTTGTAAAAATATTATTTTTCAAAAAAAATTTGCTCTATATCTTAGGATACCACAACATTTTATAAATCTTATGAAATGTAGCACCAATAATGTTTTAATCAGTTTATATAATGAAATTCCTTAAAAACTGCTAAATATAGATCAAGTGGTAAAGGCTAATACAGACAATTTTTATATATATAAAGATTATAAAATTTGTAATTTATTGTAAAATTTAACAATGTATATATCAACCTATACAACCTTAATGTATAAAAACTTCCTACCACATTTTAAATCAGGCTATCAATTATTTTGCGAATATCAGCTATGTCCTCTGCATATGTTCTACAGCAACCTCCAATAAATTTAACATTAAGGTCCACCCAGCCACGAACAAATGTATGCAGTGGGTTACACTTATCTTTTTCAACCCAACCTTCTTTACTGATGTATTTTTCTCCAGAATTTGGATATGTAACAATAGGTATTGGATCATTTAATTGGTCACTTATGCCTTTAATTAAATTCTGAACATTATTTGGTGATAAGCAATTTACACCGATACCAACAAGTTGATTTTTATTTGCTTCCCAACATGCCCGAGCAACAGATTGAAAATTCTCCCCATGAGCAAGATTATTGTCATCTTTACAACTCAATGAAATCCATGCTTTTACATTTGGATATTCTTTTAGCATATTGACAAGTAATAAGGCTTCTGTTTTACAAGGTATAGTTTCAATAGCAAGAAGGTCTACACTTGATTCAATTAATGTATCTATTCTAGGTCTGTGCCAATCGTACATTATTTTTTCTGGTGTGGTATCTACATATTTTCCTGTATATTCAGAGCCATCATGTAAATAAGCTCCATATGGGCCTACAGATCCTGCTATGAATATATCACGTGCAGGTAAACCTTTCTCTTGACATTCTTCTACATACTTTTGTCTGGCGCGTTTAGCCAGGTTGACTGCAAGCCGTATGATCTCAAAACTCTCTTCAGTAGTCACACCAAGATGCTTTACAAATCCTTCTATTGAAGCCTGATATGTGTTAGTGCTGATGATATCTGCACCAGCTCGGAGAAAATCTAAATGAGTTTGAAAAACGTCGTCGGGGTTAGTTTGCAGGAACCGTGCACTCCAAAGTGGATCGCCATCTATGTTCATACCGGCATATCGTGATATTTGAGATGAAAATCCTCCGTCAAGGACATAAATTCTTCTATCATTTGGGAAAGGCATCCTAGTTATTCGAAATCCGCCTAGTTTGCTTCCAAAATTTATATCAAATGTGTTTTTCGTCGTCGCCAAACAATATACAAATTCCAATCACAAGCTTGCAACAGTGTTAATAAGTTCGTTACGGATTTATCACTAATAAATTCGTAATAGTCGTTATCGAGGTGATAAAGTCAACATGATAATATTTTATAATATCAACATTTAACAGCCAGTCAACGATCAACATAGTACATACATATTACCAGATATGACATATTTGTTGCGTTCCACTAAGCGATCGCAACACCATAATTATTTGAAATCTGTTCAAATTTTCGTGACCAGTTTCTCAATATTTTCGGTATAAAAGTAAACTTCACTATTTTCTAATCAATATTAATTATTCATTAAAATAGGTTGAGCCGCTTCGAAGATTTACCGAAATAGAGTGACAAAAAAATTCTTGTTGAGTAGGTATGAGTGAGTATTCGTCGGAGTGAGTATTCGTCGGAGTGAGTATTCGTAGGAGTGAGTATTCGTCGTGAGATTGTGGGACATGTGGACAATGACAAAAAAAAATGACGTCCGACAGCAGTCGGTCATCTTAACTCGCCCCACAGCCACATCCTCTGCAAAATGAGGGGACATGAACTGTCAATTGTTAATGTCTTATGTCATGTCAATAATTATGACAGCTATATCTATTTATAGATATTAGATATAGATTGTAGATTCTATATCAAAATTAATTCACTCTAAAATTTTCAGTATTTTTCAGTTTAACTTTTGATCAGTTTGCAGGCTACAGCCTTACTAATAGCTTCAATAGCTGTTTTTGTCTGTAGTATGAAAAATATTTTTACCTAAATTAAAAATGACCTTTAAAAAAGTTACACATGTGATATTCGACCTAGATGGTCTCCTCATTGGTATTTCAAAAAACTAAGATTTCATTTAAGAAACATACCCATTAAATTGGAATTATGATATTTAAAAAAGCATTGTGTTTTTAGATTCAGAAGAATTGTACACAGAAGCATTTGAGAGAGTATGCGCTAAATACGGGAAGATATTTACATGGGAAATTAAATCTTCTATACTCGGGTTTCAAGGCCGGGAATGTGCTCAAAAAATAATACATGCTTTAGAACTTCCCCTCACACAGGCACAATTCATGAGCGAATGCCAAAAGGAGTATGAGGATGTTTTTCAACGTGTGCACTTAATGCCAGGTATATAAATTACAAGAACGAAAAATGATAAACATTAATACACTCCCGGTATTCCTTACATATTGGGAAAATTGCCTACACTAGTCATAACAACGTTTTTATAGATGAAGAAATAGCCTATAATAATTTTACTATATTTTCTTTTATATAGTAGTACTAAATTAAATATGTTCATATTATACTGCTCTAGCATTTGGATGTCAGAATATACAATAATGAAGAAATACCACCCCAGTGTATCCTAAAACTGGATAATGAGATTGTAAGATGCTTAATAATGAATGAATTCCAGGATGACAAGTTTCTATGTAAATATTACATAATTGTCAGCTCAGGATAGCCCATTGTTCAGCATAGGCCCCCCCCCTTTACTCTTAAGACCCTCCCCTGTTGTTTGACAATCTTATGTACCCACCTTTAAATATTTACTTAGATCGTTATATAGTAAATGTATTTGCGGCTTGTATTTCTATAGAGACATATATTGTTATCACCAAAAACCTACATGTATTAATAAACTTTTTAAATGTATTAATAATATTCTTAAATAATCATTTTAAAAATGATTATTAAAGCGTATTGAAGCCTAATGTCTAATATTTCAGGAGCAAAAAAGTTAGTAGAACATTTATATAATAACAGAATACCCATAGCTCTGGCCACCAGTTCAAGTCAAGAAAGTGTGAACTTAAAGATGCAGAATCACCAGGACTTTTTGAAACATTTTCACCATCTGACCATGGGATCTTCCGATCCTGAAGTCACAAGAGGAAAACCTGATCCTGCTATATTTTTGGTTTGTGCCTCCAGGTTTCCTGACAAACCAAAACCAGAAAATGTATGTAAAACTCTTATATTATTTGGTCTATTTGTAGCGCTGTTAAGGGTTTTAGACCTCTTTACAAATCAATTTTTTGTAATATTCTGAATCATATTATTATTATATTTTTTATGAATGGATGTTTATTTGCCTATTTAATAAATATTATTAAAATGTTCTTATAACTTTAATTATATATTTATCATACCACCTCTTGAAGAATGTTTATTATATTATTTAGAAAAAAATCATATTTCAGTGCCTAGTGTTTGAAGATGCTGTCAATGGGATCAAGGCTGCGTGCGCCGCAAACATGCCAGTTGTAGCAGTTCCAGATCAACGAATTGATAAAGAATTATTGAAGGATGCCACTATAGTACTAAACTCTTTGGAAGAATTTCAACCAGAACTTTTTTCTCTACCAACATATGATTGAACATGATCTGTGAGTGATGATTCCTGAACTTTACACCTAATCTTTCACACTCGCTATTGAAGAATAATGTGCCTGAATTTTTAACACCCTTAAATTCAGTCACATTAAGAGCACGGGCGATATTAAGACAAATTAATAAAAACAAGAAAACATAAAATTTATGGGGCATTTTAATATTGTTAATTCATTGATTGATATTGTTGCACCTCAATTAGCTTTAATATTTAATAACTGTATAGATTGTGTTTTCTGACTTAATGAAGCTCACTAAAATAACTCCACATTTTAAATCACGTAGTACTACAGACCCCACTAAATTTGAACCTATTGCTATACTACCAACATTCAGTATCATTTTGAAAACTGTGCATGGCAAGCAATTGATTTGTTGTTGGAATGATAGTCCCTCAAGGATCTATAATAGGGCCTTTTCTGTTCCTTATTTATGGTAACGACCTTCCTTACATTGCTAAGGATAATCATGAGATAGTTTTGTATACTGATGATACTTCATTTTTGTTTAAAATTAATAGAAAGCAAGTAGATATGAATGTGGTAAACAGCTCTATTACTAAAGCGATACAATGGTTTGAAACTGATAATGTATACTGAAGGGAAAAAAAACAAAAGTTTTAATTCTCACTTCGTAATGTTCAACAGGGACAGACCATTGTAAAGCTTAATAATTATGAAATAAAACTAGTGGATATAATAGTTGTTTTAGGAGTAACGTTAGATGCTAAGCTTTAATTGGAGGCTCATATAAGAGATTTATCAAATAAACTTGTTCTGCTGCTTACACAGTTAGAAAAATACGCTAAGTTGGTGAATTTTGGTTACTTTCACAGCATTATGTTGCATGGAATTCAACTAATAATACATACAACTAGGCTTCATAAACTATCTATGTCATGTGACATTACAGAGATATCGAAAAATAATTCAAAGCCTATATTAAAGGTAAGCTTGTTCAAAAATCCTATTATAATATAAAGGATTATTGGAATTATGAAAAAAATTATCATATCTGAATTATTGTGAAATGGTGAGAACAAAAAAATTGCCTGGCTGAGTTTGTTGTGAGCTTTTGTCAGATCACAGCGTGAGGAACCCTTGTAAAATTAGCTACGACACCAGAATATAACACATTAAAAAATCAATGCATAAATATGCTAAAAATGACTTTCACAAGTGTTTTAACAAACCTGAGTGAATAAATTTGATTAGAATTTGAACGCATAAAAATAAGCAAATGTAGATTTTAAGAACATTTACAACCATTTATAAAATAGAAGCAATGCAAGAAACATGCTTTTTAGATCCTATGATGCTACTTAGTAATAGACACTATCTTTTATATGTTTAAGTGTAATGTTCCTTTTGTAAGTAAAAATAACTAAACTTGTAAAAATATGGAAATATGCGTGTGCAAAACAAAATGGTTTCTCACTCAGAAGATAAATATATACTTATAATATTTTGAATTATGTGCACATTTTTTTAGTTGTTGTCGACAAGCTTTATAATGAATATTCAGTATTTCACATAAATATTTAATGCCTGTTGTTTTTATATTAACATTTAGTGTGTTTACAAGTTTTTAATATTTACATTTCAACCATAAACTGAAAGTGAATAAAAATAGCTTTCGAAAGAGATACATAATGTTGAATGTAAAGAACTTTAAGTCAGTAATTAACTTTTTGACAGTTGCATAAAGGTAAACTCATAGTTTTGGTTGAAATAAGTACTTGTATAGTGTTAATGTTTTTTAATGATGAAATTGAACTAAATCAAATGTTTTTTTGTTTGTAAGTAGAGATTATATAACGAAAAGATCTAATTTAAAAAATGCAGTTTTTTTTGTTAAAATATCCTTCATACTATAACTTTGTCTACTAAGTAACTTTTTCTCACCAAAATTAAGATTTTTAAGAATACTCTAACTACACTAGCGCCTTTCTGTCACTCGGAACGAGTTATTTTATATACATAATAAAATATCCAGCCTGCATAAATAGAATTTAAAGAGCATTCAGTTGGCGGTCTGCTAATCGTCAAACGGGGGTAGGCCGAACAGCTCCGGCCGGAAGTGCAGCAGGGAGTCCAGCACGAGCGAGGCGCCGCGCAACGGGCGGGCCAGGCGCGCGTCGGGCACCAGCACCACCTGCATGCCGGCCGCCACCGCTGCCTCGAGGCCGTTCAGGGAATCTTCGAACACTAAGCACTGAAGAGGATCATTCTTTCGTACCAGACGTCTCAATATTATATTCCTACGTATGATTGTATTTATACATTTAAGTATTTGTCTGCGGTTTGAAATAATTGCCAAAGCAGCCATTGTTTAGGAATCAAATATAATTTGAGTATCTTCACAGAAAGAATGCACGGGCTGGGCATATTCTAGGTAAGCGCGCTACATCATTCACTGCCGCCGATAAAACGGAGCTTGTATTCGTATCTGGGTCATGTCTGCTTGCACTAAACGGTCATTGGTACATCGAACGGTTTCTCGAGCCTTACGTGATAACCTATACATATTTTATTGGGAACGGTTTCATATTCATGCACGACAATGCTAGGGCTGACACCGCGTGTGTCGTACGAGATTATGTTACCGAAGTCGGTATGTCCATCATAGAATGGTCAGAAAGAAGCCCGGACATGAATCCGACTGAATATCTATGGGATGGATTAAAGAGACGGATTCGTGCAGGAGATCCTGGCCCAGAAACACTACTAGCCAGCTGCAAAATGCAATCCAAGAGGAATTAAATGGAATGCCAGAACATTCGATCGTGACTGTCATATTCCTAAATATACACATCTTTCTGATCATCCTTACAAAACATCAATTTGTAAGGTGTTTCGATTCTTCTGATGAAAAATGTATAGCATGCACTGGCTCCTCTTTCCCTCTCTCTTCCTCTTATATACGAAACGTAAACTCTCTGTCTTCACTAACTTAAATCTTTCTTTCAACTTCCGTTCGCCTCGCCCGATCACACTCTTCGTAACTCTCGAATCACGCATTCACCAGCTTACTTCCTAAGTCAAACGTGCGTTAAGAAATTTTACTTCAAAAATCAAATCATGAGTTTCTACATTTGTTGAGTTTTCTATCGCAGTTGCCTCATGCGTTTATTGTAACATTAGAATGGTCTAAAGCTAAGCGATTTAACATGTTATTGAAAATAACCAAGGTCATAAGATGGTGCTTTAACACCAAAATAGAAAACTGTACATGCATTGAAATGACACCGGTAATAAACACCATTTGTATATTAATTATGGTACCTTTTCGGGTGATGGTTTCTCTGGAAATTTAGCAGCAGCTACAAGGAATATATCGGGGGCCGGTTTCCCCACCTTGACAGCTGGATCCGAAGATCCACAAGTCTTGTACGGCAGCAGGTCGAAGAGTTCTTTATGTCGGGACGCCTTCATCTCGTAGGTCTCTTGACTGCTGCTGGTGGCCAGTCCCGCTGGTATTTTATGTTTATATAAATGTCGAAGGAGCCGTTCAACACCTGCAGTATAAATTATTATAAATGCTCTTAAAGTATATCCCAATGCTTGGTAGTAATCATTTTTTTTTATTTGAAACTGTTCCAAAAATTTATACATCTATATGTTTTCGCATCGTATTTTAATGATGTGATGTTTGGCCAAGTACCTTTGCTTTAATAAACGAACACACGCTAAAATATAAGTAAGCTCAGACGTTTAGATAGTTGGAAACTGATGTATATAAAATCTCTCAAAACAATAGGAAATATATAAAACTGTTCGATAAATCGTTTGTTGTCTAAAGTAATTACATGACATAAGTGTCGTTACATTATGTTCATTAGTAAAAAATATAAATGAACAATTTTTCTGCACGCATGTCCGAGCTGAACCGATTTCAATTGAATTTTGTGTATGTAATAGTAGATTGTAGTAAGTGTACAACTAAATTTCTGGTCAATTTAGACAAATAATTTGAGGAATTTTCTATTTTCTGAGCAGAGCGACATCAACGAACAAAGATATTAATATAATATAAAGCTTAATTCAGCCTATAAATTTTATTAAATATTGAAAGTAATATACTTTGTGTTTACTTCCCTGGCAAGACTTGACACTGTGGAAATAATTCTGCAAAGATTTTTCTCGTCTCCACGACGAACTCGTTAACGGTCAATGGCAAGTCTAAAGCCTTGATGATGTTTGCAGCAAACTCGTTGGTCTGTTGTCCCATAATTTGGCATTTCAGATCAAATGTGAACTCTTTACCGTATCGTGCTGCAACTTTCTCGAAACCAATTGTATACAAGTCTTCCGTATCTGAAATTTATAGTCGTTTAAGGATGAAAATAATTGTTCGTTTTTGACCATTTGACATTCAAACATACGCGCAAATAACACCTTACGTTGACTACCTAGCTATTAATCAATATATGGAACCTTTCGTATTGATACTTGTTTAAGATTAATAATAAAAAAATAAAACCCAAAAGTCTACTAATTTTTTAAAGAAAGGTGTATTTCACTTGAATTATTAATATACTCTCTCAAATGCTCTTTATTTATGAAGTAATTACTTAGAAAATTCCGAAATACGTATCGAAACACGTTTTCTAAATGTATTTTCGACTTTCGTTATAGCCTTCG
>JANCMC010006775.1:0-14279 GCA_024363005.1 Charaxes varanes
AAGGTTATAAGAGTCAAATATCGAACCTTTGTGATACCAATTCGCGGATCTATTGTTCGTTTTTTAAATAAATTATTTTCTTTTATCTACGAAAATAATTTATGTCTAATGTGTATAATTTCCGAGGCTAAAATATTATTTAGTGATTTATTAATCTATGCAGTCTATTGATAAGTTTACAGTTAATATGAAAATTCTGTTTTTATTAAAATAAAACCACATACTTGAGTATAATCAGCGCCAATGAACGCCTGCTCCATCCCGATCCACAATGTGATCGGAATGAGCAATTGCTGATTTGGTTTCTTGAGCTGATATGCTGTGGCTGACAGTAGCTGAATTCCCGTCAATTTAGATGATTCCGCCGTTCTTTGTTTCTCACCGTATCTAAAAAGTGAAGACGAAACATTTAAGAGTAATAGTTCCACGACGTATATCTAGGTGGCGCTATACAAGGGGTATGAAAATTCTGTAGTAAATTTATAATAATTTTATCGCTTAAGTATAGTTTTTATGATGCCGATATCACACACAAGGTACAGACTTGAATTTCGGGAAGCTACTTTATGTAAATTAAGTATAATCCGTCATGATTCGCAATAAACATCTAAGCTACACATCACACACGACAAATAAAAATTTAAAGATTTTACCGAAAGAAAATTCGAATATAGTTGATAGGTAGACGATTCACGCAGTCACATTTTATTTAAATTAAAAGTGCTCCTTTTATAATTAAAAGCAAATACCAGGTGAATAAAGATTGCTCTCTGAATAAAATCAACTATATATTACAACACCATTGTATGACTTCAACTGGAAAGAGCCTTCGATTCTATTATTTCTTTTACTTTGGATTAAATTTTTACACATAGTGAAATAACTATACTTCCAGTTACTAATACATACACACACACACACACACACACACACACACACACACACATGAACTCCGTGCTACCTCTAAATTTAGATCAAAAGTTAGAATATGTTAAGCATAGAAATGGATGTGATAAGTCGTAAGATATAACCTACATTTTACGAACTTAGCCTCAAGGGATATTCTTTGGGTAACAAAATTTAGCATACAAAATTCATAAGTCTTATATAGTAATCTTAATAAAATTCATCACTCTTTAGAATTAACAGGAAATAATACTTTCTTTGTAGGTACCAGACTTGTTAAATTTTTATTTCTGAGCGAAAATATCACCCTCAAGAGGGTGAAAGAGGGCTTGTAAGTTTATATGAAAATAACGTCACTTTCGGTGGAAAAGGAGCGAAATTATCATATAGCTTCAGGAATTTTTTTCATAAACATAACATATTAATACTTTGAAGTTTATAAACTTGAAAGCCGAAAGACATACATCAAACGAGCGAGTGCCTGTTTGACGTATGTCTGATTTAAATAGACGTCTTTCGCTGTTCTGTCTGCGTTCACAAAGATTCTAATCAAGTTTTTTCCTCGTTTATATTTTAGTGTTAACGATAATAACTAGCTTTCATTTACTCTAAAAGACCGAGAAAAAATGCTCTTATTCTACTCTATGTTTATTTGGTCTAAACTCATTTTAAGACGTCCAGATAGTGCTCGTGTGTTAATGTAAGAATTTTGCCATTTTTAAACGCACTAATATGATAAAATTTCTTACAAAAAGAAGCCTATTGGAAACGCGATCAAAGCTACGGGCCACAATTAATCACAATTCGTTACCTAATAAAATTTGACTTGTTTTAATTGCTATCGTTATGACAAAATAATTACCTAGCTCGGCTGGACCAAGCTAGGTAATTATCCAACCCTAAACCAAGGATCAAACTGTAAACCAAGGATCCTGATTGGAATATATACTAACATTTTTTCAATGGTATAATGGACTTTTCCTATTGTAAAACCCAGCGTCTGTATGAGTAACGTTTGTAAACATATTGTTAAATAGTACCAGTTTGTCCGCACAGACAGACGGTTCTGTTGCAGTGATTATATGTAACGAATATCAATAATTTTATGTATTTAACATGGCTTCGGTGACCAACTTATTTACAAGAAAACTGGCACCTTGGGGAAGTTCAAAAAGCTTGTTCCTCGTCTCACCAGTTTTGAATACTGTAAAGTGAGTACCTATATTTAATATTCATACCCCATGATTAGGGCCTTGTCTATAATATTAATATATTTTATTTAACAGAAAAAGAATAACATAATATTGTCTCTCTACATGACTGAAAGGAACGAATAAATCTTATCCAAACAATTTGACGTTATAGTTCGCACCGAAAAGCGCATCGATGGATGCCTGATACGGAATTCGTGAAACAATTTGAAGGGGCCGTTATGTTTCCTGAAGGGGTCACAGCCCTCCTGAAGCACCCACCTTATAACGGTAAGTTTTATTTTTAAAAAGGTTAATAGAATTGCGACTGCTTGGTTTCCACCCTCGCGAACGCAATAGCCGGGGCACCCGTTTGCTGAATCCCTGGGGTATTAATTCTCTCTTTTTATGTTCTCCTCGTATCTATAATTCTAGTCCCAAATTAGTCTTAACTACTGTACAAATCCTAATACCTATTTTGAGAACACTTTCTTAAATAATAATAATCGAGAACATTTGACATAATCGCATGTAAGAATCGACTTAAAATAAATAACTAAATATAATTTCTTTTTAGTAAAAAAAGTTTTTTAATTTAAACTATAACGCTAATATACACAAACAAAGTTTCTTGCACAAAACAACCAGATAGCTTAGTTTAATTTATAGACACTCCTAACAGGAAAACCGATATCAACTACAACAGGAAAATAAAGACGAAAATGAACTATGTACGGGTATATTGTTAAATTAAAAGATCTTATGAAAAGTATAAATCTTAAAGCAACCTGGCAAAGTATTACTTGTTGGTATGGAAGCCTTATTGCACGACTCTGACTCGCACTTGCCCGGTTTATTTAATTTGATGTATAAAATACGAAAAGAATAGAATGCTAATTATAAAATTAAATTTATGTATAAATAGAAGTAAACATTAAATAAAGTGGCCAAGGGCGTTTCAATACACGCTTATACAGAATGTCTGATACGCGATAAAGGTATTTGTTAAATAATTTCAAAACTTATAAGGCGATTTCGTAAAAAAAAATTTCCTAAAGAGTTTTCCTAGAAAATTTTAAGTTTCTAAATAAGTTGGAAGTCCTAGGGTGACCCCCTAGGACTTCCAACTCCACCTTGCGGACGGGCGGACTAAGGGAAACTGTAAGGGTTCCTTGTAGGACTACGGAACCCTAAAAATACAAGCGTGTAATTAAGACGACACAGATTCGTAACTATTGTCACTAAAGAACAGTATAATTCCTTTTAGCATGATATGCGTATAAATTGCATTGCGTGTAATGAGGATAAACTCATTTCACTTGTTATCTTAATAACCAGACAACACGACACGAGTAATTTATTATAAACTCAGTAATGAAAATTCATGTTATTAATTGGTTATTACTTTGTAATAGCATTGTATGTATTAGCCGTTCACACATCAACGCTCGTGCTATTGTATGCCGGCACGCTATTGTCAGCCTTATTGAGTTGAAAAATGTTAAGTGAGGGCCTATCATAGCTTGCTAAACGGAGCTTCCTTTAAATTAATTCTGAACGTCATATTTAAAAAAACTGTTTTTACTTCAAGTGTTCAAGTTATAAATGTGTATAATATATTTAACAATATTATTTTCAAGTATACATATGTACCTGTATACTTTTTAGCATAAAAGGTCGTTACCCTTCGAGCCCTCTGGTGTTGCAGTTGTCCATGGGCGTCGGTAGTCACTTAGGTGAACCGCCTGCTCGTTTGCCCCCTTGTTATATAAAAAAAAAACTATCTACATACTTAACAATTATATAGCTATGCAATTAGTAATAGTTATTAAGACGATAAAATTTCCACTATAAGGTTTACGATAAACAATATAAGAGATACGTAACTATATAGATAACAACAAAATAAATTAATTTCAATATAAACTATTTTTCAAAAGTATTCTTTATTTTGCAAAATTATCTGTTTCCTAAGTTTCACCTTGAAAGAAGGTACTTTTACATCAAATAAATCTAGGCCTAGAAATACTTTATTGTAAGATTAACATGACCGAGGTAAAAACATGTTATTGGGATACTTTGTTTTAAATAAAGGCACATGAAACAGATCTTTCTTACGTGAACGCGAACTTATCGAGAACATCCAAATACAATTTTATTTAAAATGTATGGAGAGTCAATAATGTTATTTACTATTTTGTATAGATATATCTGATCTCTCTCTGTACGTCAATCTGCAAGTGTGGGGCATCAGACATGAATAGGTTAGATAGTTTCACTTTATATCTTAAATGTTTAAGGAAATTATTCTGTATAGACTCGTCGAAATTAATCGGTAAAAGGCGCGTGTAAAGTATTTCAAGAATCTTTTACAAACGATACGTATTTTCGATAGATTAATAAATAATTAGGGGTAGAGCCACGCCTGCAATTGTTTTGATATGGAACCGAAGTGTGCTGGCGCGCCTGGGTACCAGTACCTCTTTCTCACATAAGAGCAGCGGCAAGTGGCGGCAATGCTGTCACGTCAAATAATCGTTGTCCTATTTTGTTCGGTTTGTGAGAGTTTCCGGCCTAAACCCTTCTTTAAAGGCCGGCAGCGCATCTGGTGGTTCAGATCTAGGCGGGTGACTTATGCGTTGCCGGCCTTTGAGAAATGAGTATGCTCTTTTCTTGAAGGTCCCTAAGTCGTATCCGTTCGGAAATATCGAAGCAGGTAACTGATTCCACAAGGGAATTGTGCGAGGTAAGAAATTCCTAGAGAATCGCACGGTTGTGGACTTGAGGACATCGGTGCAAGGTCTTGACTATCGGTGGACGGCCTGCATAGGTGATACCTCATAATATTTTAAAAATATGAGGCGTGCCTCTATAATTTTCCAAACTACTTATTACTCTTGTGCACATATTATAACACGTAATGTGTAGTATATTTTGTTAAGAGTTCCTCAAATTAAATAAATACATAAACAGCGCCACGATTTCCGGTTATATTCGCAGGAACGTTTACACAAAACTTTAGATGCAATTATGACCTGAAAATGTTATTTCTGGTTTCACACATTACATATGGCAACATTAAATATTGATATTTTATGCTCTACCTTCTGTGTACGATATCAATTTAACACAGAGAGTATTTGGCTTATTGTTTTTCTAAGATCTAATCAAAACCTTGAGCGAGCTTGAATATTGATTGAGTTTGCGCAACGCTTTTGAACAGAATTCTTACTTTATTTGCATGAATGGTATTTCAACCTGTGTCGGTGTCATTCCATTATTATAAACAGTTTGTCAGCTTAATAATGTTTCTTTTAAGATTAAAAATTATTTAAAATAAAAATCTTCCTCTTTGCGCGTTCCCACGTTATCTGTGGTCGGGTCTACTTAATTAAAAATATTCTAAATTAAAATGTGTAGACGAGGTCGTAGCTTAATCAGTAGATGACATTTGAATCGATCGCTATATTAAGCGATTTTTACCGCCGTCAGGTTTTAGATGGGGTGTACAACTTGTAGGTTAATATGGCAATTTCTATGAGAATGTAAAACAGTGAAATCAATTAATTTTCAAAGAAGCTACAAAGAAGTTAAAAGAACCATGTTGAATTTATTTCTACGATCTGCGGCTTGAATTGGTTAATTGTGTTAACCATACATATCTTAGCGTACATTCTGCCGTAACTAAATCCGATTAGGGGTCATCCATAAATTAAGTCACACGTTAAAAATGGGTACCCGTGGGCAAAACGGACCTTTGTGACGTCAGATAACATAATTTGAAAAAAATATTTGGAAGTGCTGTTTTAATACAATCTTAAAATTGAAAAATATATGATGTCACACCAAGGGGCCCTCCCTCTTGGTTTCCATAATTTGAGAACCTGTGACTTGGGGGGATTTAAAAATTTTATCTTAAGATGCAGACATCCTACGATAAGTACGTTTTGAGACAAGGTTTAGGTGTGTAAATAAAGGTTTATACAAGTTTATCGCTTATTATCTCCATTTATGGAATTCTTGCCCCATTTTGACTACTTTGGACTTACACGAACGGAAACAAGGATAACAAAAATAAAAAAGATACTTATTATAAAATCGTTAGTTTAATATTTTAACATTTCGTTTTACATCAAAAATATTTAAATATGATAGTATCTAAATATAATTTATATCTCTATATTATCAATTTTTAGTACACAAATTTCACGTTATTAACAGACAGTTTAAATACTTGACTCAAGGCACTTAAAGCAAGGCATTAGCATATAAGCGGAGTTACATACATTCTACGATAACTCTATTCTGTCAGACTTTTGGAAGTCGATGGCTCCTACGTAAATTATTGTTAGCCACATTCTTGCCACTCCCACTTTACGTTTTCTAAATGAACTTAATGAATTACATTGACTGTATTATTTACAAGTGAAAGTATTTATAAATATTTTACTTTGAAAATAATACAGTTAATATTCAACAAGTTCATTTAGAAACGTAAAAAAAGTGGTAATGGTAAGAATGTGGCTCAGGAGTGCCGGCCCGTTTGCCCCTATATATCGCACGCATAGGCATAAACTGACCTAACTCAAAAAAGCTGATTTTTGGGAAATCTCAAAAAACGGTTTATCATTTATCACTTATTTCTCTTATAATTCGATAAAAACTGTATTATGTATTTTAATAATGGTTAATGATATTTAAAATTTATTTTAAAGATATTTAATTATTTGTTTTTGTCAAATATACTTATATCCCAGTGTTGGGTGGAGATATCGAAATAATTCTTAGAGTGGCAGATAGAGGACGTTGAAGCGAAGCTGTTTGTGTCATTAACTCACTTTAGACCTAAAAAGTAATAGGTCAGTTTATGATTAAGCATGCGATATATAGGAAAATAAAAAAAAATATCAGAATAGACTATTAATATTTCATTATACTATCATTAATACAGAATCAACAGCTGAATTTGAAAAGGAACTGAAAAGTGCCTGATGGAAGAAAATTTTGATAGTCGCTTTTTTACTCAAAAAGAACTGACTGAATGAATGAATGAATGAAAACATTATTCATTCATTCAAAAAGAACTGCGAATATAGATACCATTAGTTTTAAATTAGTGTAATAAATATTATAATAATAATGTTAATCTTTAGCTTGAACCCGCTAACTAACTAAACGCTAACTAAGTAACTTCGCTAGCGTAGACTTTGAGGGCTTTTTCTCTGCAAAACCCTAATTACTTAGGTAAAACCAAAAAACGAAATCTATATAATAAGTAAACACATTATTCCCTGTAAAATCAGCTATCCACCAGTGAAAGTCCGATGCAAATCGGCACAGCCGTTTCGGAGTTTACCCGAAACAAACAGACAGATAGACAAACTAAAATGTTTGAATCTGCGTTTTTGTTATAGGTACTGTATATATATGTTAATATGAAATTAATAGAAAAATTCGACGTTACCAACAAACTGAATAATAAATTATGGAAGTTGAAATTATATTTTTTATTTAGATTTTATAACTGATGATTTATCAATAAAATTTGACGACGCGTTATGTCGGGCTCCAACCAACTAAAACCTCACGATGTTCCACCGCGCCACGTTAAGCGACGAAGACGCGGGAGCCATCGCGCGTCCGCATCTCCGTCCATGATGTTCGAGGCTTGTGTTATATTAACTGTCAAAAAAATATGTTGTTGTACAGTCGACCAAGAAAGTGCTTAATCATTTTAGATGACAGCTCCTGGTTAAAGAAAATTTTGCTAAAGGTTACTGTTAGAAATTAACGTAATGCATAATAAGCAAATATAACCATTTTAACTAACTTACGTGCAAACGACATTCGACCTTAACGTGGCAAACCAATTTCATGGTCGACTATTCTAAGCATGTGGCAATTTTTAGCCGAATTTCGACCAGCCGGCGATCTCTCGTATTCATAAATATATCTTGATTTATATTTCATCTTGCTAACACTCATCTCGGGACATAAGGTTTCATCACTTGGCCTTGGTAATTCATTTTTATAATATCACGTTATCATCGATATATAGATAATAAAACAATAATAAATTCAAGAAAATTAATGCATGTATGTTAAAATTAAGTCATGTTATTATATGGCATAGATTAAAAATAACATATTGTTAAAAGTTATCCTGTAATAACATATAGATGTATGTAATTTACAACATAAAAGTTAAAATTTTAATACAAAATTAACTTTTTAATAGCTATTTTGTGAAGAATTCATTTTCTAAAACCAATAATTTAGTAAATTCCATTTTAACTTTTCGCTGCGGATGAAATATGATAATTAGTTCTGTTTTAGTAGCGCAAACAACATTAGCTAGGCAACCGGGTCCCAAAACGGACAAAATTTAAAAATAAATACACACATCCTAATTAAGAGTCCTTGTGGGTCTGTTATGATGCATACAATACAGTTTTTGCCATTCATATACTGTATATAATAGGCAAAATTATTCTTGTGTATGTTTACTGCTATATTCAATACTTCTGTGCGTTTGTAAGTGGCTTTTAACACGGCCATAAATATAAACGAAATAAAAAATATAATATATATAAAAAAATTCCAAATTCCCTTGCTCCCGGTATTACGCGTAAACGGTTTGACCGAATTCCCTAATTCTTTTTTTGTTTTTGTTATTATCGGGAGAAGGTTCTTATGAAAGAAAAAAATAAGAAAAATGGACGGAAAATAAGAAAATTTAAGAATAATTAACCACCATGTTAAAAATTAAGTATTAAGTAAATTTTGCTTGATAATATATAGCCTATAGGCTATAGCCTTCCTCGATAAATGGGCTATCTAACATTGAAAGAATTTTTCAAATTACCAGTGCTTCCTGAGAATATCGCGTTCAAGTAAACAAACAAACTCTTCAGCTTTATATTGTAGCATATAGTAGAGATTAGTATTGATTTCTAATGTAACCTTAGTGCTTTTAAACCGGAAAAATATTTTAGAATAATAGAATGTAAGTAGTAAATAGTAAGTAACCCAATGTTACTTACTAATTACGTCTAATACATAACACACGACGTTTTTAATAAAAATGAAACTGCAGTTAGATATTTGTTAATCTCCGAACAATGCTTGAATAAAGTTTATTTGTATTTTTCAAGATGAAATTTTAAATTTTAAGTCAAATAGGGCAGATAACTCAATACTTAGACCTCTTCTTACTTCTATTACAAGTAATTAGACCATTATTTATAAGTTTATATTAGAAAAGTTTTTGTTTTTCTACAATTAAAGCTTAATGTGGACATGTAGACGTAAGTTGTGGTCAAAGCAATTTATCTTTTCATGATAACCCTATTTCACGGTTGTAACTGGCTAGAACAATTAATGTAATTGATGTCGAGTTACGCTTAGACTGTCCTAGTGTGTAATTTGTAGCCATGCTAGGACTGATGATCAATTCCAAGTCTATAATTCAGTTTATAGTTCAGCTGCACTTAAATAAAATGGACGCAGTAGGCGAAAAATTTGCATTTGTATTTGTAGAATGCTCTTAAATTCAAATTATGTAAATTATCCAATAAAAATGACTAAACAGATCTAAAAATTTTAACTTATAACCTGGAATCATAAATATTCAATTATCATTTTTTATTTGACATAATATATCATTGAAGATTAAACGAACTTTTATAATTAGGATTGTTAAAGATACGTGAAAACATTAAGGAGCTGAAATCATTATATAATTACAATTTTTATGAGATAATGTGTATATTTTTATTATTGTTTCAGAGCGGATCCTTCAAGCACTGATAGTGGCAGAGAGAAAAATATAAGCCGACTCAATGGATTTCTTAATCTAAAAACACCTCTTATAAGTACAAAGACTTTGGGGTAAGTCTTAATTTTCATCAAGTTTGAGATTTTGCGCCATCTATTGTCGAACTATTGAACGACAAGAAGAGAGCAATGTTACAAGAACCATTGCAAAGTCCTGTTGGCATCGTGCTTTAGTGATCGTTCAATAGATGGCGTGCTTACTCACAGTTAACAATATTACGTAAGAAAAACTTAACCACAATGAAAAAATTATATATTAACAAAGTATTGTGAATATTTTTTTCATCGCGAAATGTTTGTATTGCAAAACCTCTTTCTACTTACTGTTGTATCCATTAATCAATTAGAACATTAATTATTTCTTTACTAATGATATCATCGCCGTATATATTCTACGCTTATATTTCCTAAGCTCTTAATTATATCTGACCCATAATTAAGAGCTTGGGAAATATCCGGTGTAGTCACAGAAATATTTATAGAAGTATAATTTAATTTATTTAAAAGTTTATTAATAAAATTAGTAGAAAATCAAATGTCCTGCTATTATTTGACTATTTCTCATAACTTAAGACATAAATTTCCACTGACCTACTTCAGTGACATCGTTGTAATGTAATATTAATTAATTATTATTGTTCTATGTCGGTGCAGTGTCCAATATTACATTGACAATTTACCAAGAGCTTGGGTCGGATTAATATACTTATAGTTATATACTTACAACAATATAAGAAAGCATAACTACCCAAATGTTTAATTATTTTATGGTTTGCCCGTTTGTCTGGAAACGGCTGGGCCAATTTTGAGGGGAGTTACACTTACTTCAGCTTTTTTCACAAACCTTGAATGTAACGCCGACCAAGTAGCGGGTAAACGCTAGTTATGGAATAAACTGAGAAATTAAAAGGTTCATAAAGAGACTTACCTTTTAAACATTTACGGTCGGATTTAAAAGAAACATGACCGTTGATACCAAGTATTTCATTATTCATTGAGAGAAATAAAGATACTTCATAATAACTTTTTGTAGTTCCTAAAAGTCATTATGTCATTGACATTAAAGTTCAAAATGTTACACATTATAGTTTAATCGAATCTATCGATTGGGCCAAGTAATGTAAAATGCATGAATGTGTGTGCTCGTGGAATTGTTTCCGGGATTTATTTATAAATTATGAGGTTTATCCTGATTTAATTCCTACGGTCTGCTATCAGGGATGATAGAGATTTACGGGAATACTTATATTAGCTCTTTAACACACGTTTACATTCACAAACAGTCGTTGAAGGTTTTTGTCATATAGAAGAGTCACAGGAAAGTCTTAATTTGAAAGATACGTTCCTCAGTTGCTCTTAAACAGAGGCCGGCAACCTTTTGGCAGGCAAGCGCTACAACCACGTAATGACAATTACACGTTATTTGAGATATTAATTAATTAATACATTACATTATGTAATTACGATGTTACCTAGACTTGGAAAATATGATTTGTGTATGTGGAATGTGTGTGTGTTTGTGTGTGTGTGTGAGCGCGCGCGTGCGTGCGTGCGTGCGTGCGTGTGTGAAATTGTGAATGAGTGTGTTGGTTATTATACATATATAATAAGATGTTATGTAAGAGGGTTATTCATATTTTATTCGGTAAGGTATAAAGAGCAAACTTGCAAATTATCATGTTCGCTCTAATGGACGTAGCTTTATGTCCAAAGCTCTTTTCTAGTTACGGAGACGAAGTACGGGCTGAAGGTATTATGTACTCAACTTTACTCAACATAATTATGATATTTATACAAGCAGATAGGATTCGGTGATCTTCGGAGGCCGCAACTGGATGATTTTCGGGGAAATAAGTTCCGTTACAGTGTTTACCGTGATCAAAGGATTTTATGGTATCCTGTAGAACCTCAATTCACCATACTTTTTATTTCTCTCTATTTTTCCATTTCGAAATTCCCTGTTTACATCCTATTTTTGTAGGGTTAGTGAAAATATAAAGGGACCCATTTTACTAGTCACCAGGGTTTTTTGGAAGTGGTTATGCTTACAAGCATAGCGGAAGCGGAAAGGGATTTGTAAAACAAACGTTATGTGAATGTAATTGTTTTAGTTTAATACAATTTACACGAGATAGCATCTTCCTTTTTGTTTATGTGACTTCAACAATTTTTTTTTTTAAGAAATCGTTATACTTGTAAAGCTTGTTAATTGACGAGGAAAGTTATTCGGAGCGTTGAAGAGAATTTCATTAAATTATCTTTAGTAGTATGCAAGCCATCTTGATTCCCTGAACTAACGAAGCTAACAATTAAAATTAGGGCCGCAATAGTAAAAAAAATATATTCCAATCGTAGGGCAGTTTTTTACAACCGACGTCTAAAAAGGAGGATGTTCTCAATTTAACTGTATTTGTTTACCACTTCAGAATTTTCAACCGGGTGAACCGATTTTGATGACTCTTTTTAAATTGACAGCTGATGCTTCCTCTGGTGGTCCCCTTTGAGCTTGGTCCTGTTCTGACAATTTAAAGTCAGTTTTTTTTTAAAGAAAAAAAAAATTATAATACAAGGAGCAAACTGGCAGACGGTTAAGTGTCCACTGACGCTTACGGAAATCTACACCACCAGGAAGTTCGCAGATGCGCTACGGCATTAAAGGAGCGGTTTAGGTCACCAGGAACTCTCATAAAATGAACGATACGCAACAAAAATACCATCACTTGGCGTGACAGCATTGCTGCAACTTCATGCCGATCTTATGAGAGGATGAGGTACTGATACCCGGTCGCGCCTGCCCAAATCGTCTGAAGAACGAAACGCCTGCAAGCATAGCACTACCTCTAATTTTCAATCTCTAATGACACAAATTTTTCGCATTACGAATCGTGCAAAATGTTATGTTGTTTGCTGCTAGTAACAACGCATAAATATACTATGTATCATTGCGAAATCATATAAAGATACAATTTGGTCCATATTTATAAAATATATTGTTCACTCACGTAATATAATAATATAATCTTAATAAAAATATGAAATGTGTCTATTCCGCTAACTCTCATTTTCTATGCTCTCACCAAATCTGTGTCAATGATTCCTGGGTCGGAAATATTGTGCGTTCTCCTTTTCGAGGTTATCGAAAAGTTGCGTTACTCTTATATTTAGCTGGTTGGTTTGAATTAAAAGACACGAGCGTTTTTATTTTAAGCTTAATGTTGTTAATATATACAATACACGGATCAAGACCCGCGGGAGTGGACCAGCCAAGTTCCAACAAACAGCACTAGCGAGCCGCACCGTGTGTATAATTATAAAGTAATTTAATACCTCTACTTTGTTACGACTTATTCCAATTTTTAAATGAAAGTGACGAGCAATATGTACATATTTTAATTTTTAATATTAGAACCAAACGGGAAGCACAAGCTTTCAAATGTAAAAAGAATCATCAACATCGGTTCATCCAGTCCAAAATCCTGAGGAAACAATCATTAAACAAAACACTCGAATTTAGAACCTCCAACCTTTTTTGAGCTCTACATTTTTAAAAGTCCGTTAACAAACATCGATTAAAACTATGATTAATCGTGCGTAGATTTACTTAATATATCGAAATCTAATTCGTCACTGATATTATCAGCTGTCAGAAAATTCGGTATTTCCTAAACACAATTCACATCCATGCGATCGCGTGCGAGCGATTGCCGAAATGGGTCACCTGGGTGACCATTTTATCAATTCACCAAATCAGGACCTAAGCTCTATCTTTACATCACTAAAGTAATCAAAAATTATCTTATCTATGATTAGATCTAATCGTCATTAATTGTTTTAATCAGTTTAATTGTTTTTCAAGGTGGAAAACAAGTATGTATCCTGCTTGGCAAGCAATGACTTATACAGACGCTAGCAAATACTACGAATATGATATTGACACGTCGCAGACTCTATACCTCATTTCCCTAAAAATCCTTCTCGACTCGACTTGTTTCTAGGTCTTTTGAAAATCTATCCTAACGTCCTAGACGGAAATGCTCTGCTAAAACATTGTGTTTATATTAATTCATTTTAGGATTAAACTCGTTTATTAGAAGAAGAAAAGTTTTATTTGTCTTAAAAACACTGTACATATATACCTACAAAACACGATTTAAAAATAAAAGGAAAAACACAAAAAACAAAAATAACAACTACGAATAAATTCACACGCATAATATATCTATACAATCTATCTACTGAGTATACCTACTTCAGTTGCTGTGTCGGTGGTGTAGCATTCGAGTTACAGAATCAAATCAAATTCAAAATACATTTTATTCAAATAGGCTGCCACAAGCTCGTTTGAAT
>JANCMC010006782.1:0-14279 GCA_024363005.1 Charaxes varanes
TGGAGTTTTTTTTTAAAAGTGGTACCGCATATATATATACTTCAACGATTTTTTTTTATTTACAGATATAACCATTTTCTGTAATTTATTCGGTCTCCGGTACTAGGACAGGATAATATTAGGTAGAAGAAGACTTTTAGTAGTATGCTTAATAGTCTGGAATACACGTTTTTTTATATATTGAGGGGGGTAACGCGACAACAATACGAACACTTGATGCCAAAGCATTGCCGCAACTTCACGCCGATCTTATGTTAGAAAGAGGTACTGGTACCCGGACTCACCTGCCCAATTCGGCTGCAGATCAAAAGGACTGCAAGCGTGGCGCTTCCTCTAATTAGAGAAATAGATAGGAATAAAGGAATGGAGTAAAAAGATATGAAGGTAGATGGAAAGAGGGCACTGCAAATAGGGAGAGCATTTGCTTCCAACTGTCGGAGTAATGTAAGAGAACAGGTCTCGTTTTTTTTTTTCAAAAAAGATTATGCATCAAATACTTTTATATTATGTCTGCAATTGTAATCTAATATTAAATACTAACAGCTTCTTTTATGTAATAAAAAAATTGCCATTTTTGACATGTCTCTTTGTACGTATTGACTGTTGGATATCGTCTAATTTAGATTCTTTTTCTTTTCTAGGTGTTGAGACTTTTCTTCTCGTGATTAAGTAAAAGGTTAGTTCTACATTCTTTTTTGTTTTTAAATAGGACTGCATTGATATTATGCCTAATGTCATGGTTAAAACCGAGCATCTTAAGGTTTCCAATCTGTCTTTCAACCGTTGAGCTATTGAGACCCTAGCTTTCCCACTTGTTGAGTCCTTGGTAGGAAACGACTAGGCCTTTTTTCCAAAGACCTTGTGGGCCTTCTTAAAAGCTTGTATAAGAAGTAACTACGGCGATTGCTCGGGGGATCGGGGTTTAAATCGAGCACCTTACTCGATAGTATACCTTACTCCCTAATACCTCAACGGTATACGAGATGGAATGCAGTACGCATTCCATCCCATGTACCGTTCAGCTACCGAGGACTTAATTTCCCCTTTCCGGAATCCTTGGTATGTAATGACGGGGCGTTTTTCTTACATGTAGCCGTCGATTGCTCTCCATGACCTTGACGAACTTAATTAGTGGGTAAAGTGGGTCGGTCACGGTTCGAGCTGGGTAAACAACTAAGCAATTACAAAACACCTACACCCTAGGTACTTTGTAATACGCAACTACGTTATAATGTAGCTCAAATATTTATTTATCCTACACGTGTTAAATATAACGCCACGTAGTACGCAAGTACCAGGAAGGAATACATAACTGAGAGTTTGGTGGCTCAATAAAGGAGATAGGGGGATTGCTTTGTTTTAGTGGATATTGTGACTTGGCCTGGCCTGTTCAGCGAGTCCCACATTCCCGATCCTTTGGATGGAGCAAGATCCAACTATAGCACCCCTGCCCCCTTATTTGGTCTGTTTTTATTTTTGTATATTTCAAATAATCGCATATTATAGGTCGCTTCTAGCTAAGGCTGGCCCTGGAACTATACGCCTGGAGCGGACGCTCCTTTCACCCTAGTAGGGCCGGCTCTATCTTCACATGGATGTGATCAACTTTTTTTTCTTAAAATACGTAACATTCTGGTAAGAGTCAACGGATATACAAACGTTATATTAGCATTATATTTCCCCTCCTTGCTACACAGGTCGTTAGTAATATTAAAATTTAATATACAATTGATGTGCGGTAAGAAAATCCTAATAATAGTTTATAATGATCGTATAAATTGACTTTGATATAGCTCTGATGTAGTAGCGTGAGAAAATTGAAAAAAATATTAATGCTATGAGGGCGGTACTGCGGTTATTAATTTTTGTACCGACCGCCAGGTATGGCTTCTTTCAGTATTTATTATAAAGGTTCTCGCGCATATGCGACTCAACACCGAAATGACTTTACGCTTTGTTACAAACAACTTTTTACGTAGCGAGATTTCCCATTTGTTATGTAGGAGTTTTTGAAGACTATATGCTGCTATTTGCGTAATATTTTAATTGCTGACGAATATAAATCACTTATATATTGAACATAAAAAAATATAAAAAAGTATAGGATTATTATCAAATCAAATCAAATGTTGTTTTTTTTCATGTAGACATTTACATGCTCTTTTGAATCGTCAAATATTTTAAAAGTTTCCACTGATTCGGAAAATTTGAGGGACGACAAGAATCAGCAAGATAATCGTTACTTAAATTTCGTTAATAGAGCTTAACAATAACAGTCTAATTATAAAAAGAGATAATCAATTCTGTAGAGCCTGATGATTAGATGAAGTTTATTTTATTTGTGTTTGTAAACTAAAAAATTTCATTGTTATTAAACTTAAATTAATGTATGACTTCTTATTATCATAATTTGTATACTAATAATAATAATTGACAATTATTATACCTGTAATTAATATTTAAAACTGTGCATATCCGAAACGGCTAATTGTTGAAACATTTATACTTGTAAGACCTCTGTATATTGTATTAGAGTTAGTACAACAACAAACATATTCGATTTAATTTGTGCTGTGCTGCTTTCAGCTAACCGATATAGTGTGCGACAAACTTTATAATAATCTGTGTTGGCTTTACGTACCTATTTTTTATCTATCCAGCAGCCATGTTTGGTTGCTTGAGATTTTCTTTGATAGTTATTTTGTCGTTAACCTTAAAGAATCGATTTCTGAGATTTACAATCGTAGCTTAATGACTTGCAAAATCTAAAACCAATTTTGTTACACTGTTTTGAGGATACGAACATACGTTCAAGGAGTTTATAGTTTTAATAAAAACTTTTTGTATATATGACATTTTATTCTTAATACAAAAACATGTCATTAACTATACGGCGTAATAGATGTACATACATATATTAGGAAGGTGTTGATGCAAAAGCGAGTTTTGATTGAAATATGAATTAAATATTATTCTGCCGGTGTATACACACACCGGCAGAATTAGCGAAACACAAGAGAAAGGGAGAATATAAAAAAGTTACTTATATTTTTAACCAAATAATATTTAAACTGTAAACAACAATTAAATTAACATGTTTTGACATGAATTTGCAATACCGTATCATTCGCTGCATGCCCTAGCGGATGGAAACCTGGTACACGCCCCTCCCCCTCCCCGGGGGGCATTCAATATTAAGCATTGATTACATTAAACGTCATGAAATCGAAAATTTTTGACTGTTTTTCTGTCATTACGCAATCTAAGAAAAATGCAATTGACCTATTGAAGTTTTATCAAAATCGCTCTGACCGATTAAAGAGACGGTAGCTGAATTAAATATGTACACACCCTGTTGAAAAATTCCCTTAGAATCCAATTAAATAGGACACAAACCGCATAGAAAACAAAACACCTTATTGGTTTCTGTGTGGCTTTTGTCCCATTTAATTGGATTCTATGGGAATTTTTCAACAGGGCAGAAAAAAGTTGCCAGTTAATTGTTACTTCTAATAAGTACATAATAAGGTCGTTTATTATAATCTATGTAAATAACTGTTTGTGGCAGTACCGCGAACTACTCTACTATTCATAGAATAAATGAAGCCTTGTTGTATTGTCGTGTTAACAAGTACAGCTGATGTTAAGGAAAATATTGTCTGGGGTTCAAATTCATCAAAATCAAGGTCAATTTGTATTAGACTAACATTGAGATCCTTAGAGAAATGTTCTGTGGCAATTGAAATATATAATCAAATTTATGATCGGCCTAAATTCAAATTCAAATTTCATTTATTCACTTGTTTTTTGCAGGCACTTGTGAAAGTGATTTTTTAGCACAATATTTTAGTGATAAAAAAAATCGACTTAGACGGAAATGGGAACGGTAACGGTAACGGGGTCCCGGTAACATCTGCGGGGTCCGCTACTATGTGATATTATTCTTGCAGCTTGGGTGCTTAAAATAATGTTAACATAGTTTTAGGTTGAACAAAGCTTAAAATACGAGAACAGATCAAAACCAGTCTATTTATATCCCGCACAATGTACTGACGTTTGGTTACCCTACCCTATAAAGAACCCCAATTAATATCAATCGATCACGAAATGTACTCGCCATTATTTATGTATTCAGGCTATTGGTAAAAGAAATCCGTCAAATGATTTTGTTGTAACGTACGCTATAGAAAATATTTGTACTATTTAATAACGCCTGATAACACAGTTGTTCATTATAGTTGGTAGTTCTGGGTGCGTCCACTGCTGAACGTAGGCCTCCTCCATCAATTTCCACGAATGGTGGTGTTGCGCCGCTTGTATCCAACGGCTTCTGCGACCCGCACCAAATCATCAGTCCACCGGGTAGGAGGATGTCCTGCCTTTCTTTCTTTCGTCTGAGTGCACTCTTGAGTAATATTCATCGACTTGGAAATAATAAAGATGACTGGTTAAGTAACTCTTGCTGCGACCTGATGATAGATGGATGATCAATTCTAACACTGGTTTATATTTGATATCCGATCCTCTCTGTCTTTCGGAAGGCACGTATAATAGTGGGACCCGATTTATGTCTCTGAGTGATATTAGTCGTGAGGTTGTAGAGATCATGAGGTTCCGAGGATGACGTCAGACTGCAGTCGGTTATTTTGACTCGCCCCACAGTCAAATCCTTTGCAATCTAAGCGGACCCTGGTACTAGACCGAGATAACGCTAGGAAGAAGAAGAAGAAACTAGAAGTTCGTTTTTTTATGTTACAAGGGGGTAAACGAGCAGGCAGCAGGCACCGAAGTGCCTACCGGCGCCCATGGACATCTGCACACGAAAAGTGCACGGAGTCTGACGTCAGCCACAAACTTTTGACAATACTCGCTCTGGCTAAATCTCGCCAACGGGATGCCATGCAATAAGCTCATTGTAATGGCTGCCGCAGTCGGGCTGCCGCAGTCTGGCGGCGCAGCTAGACTGTCACGTGCGTGGCGGGCCTAAAACTATTTAATAAGTTTTCCTTATTTATTTTAATGTGAATGTTACTTGAAATATGTTTAGAAGAAAACTAAAAATTTTAACCGTAAAATTTATTTAAACTTTTGTTCGCTGTTAGTGCAAACATGCGGCAGAATATTTCAGCAAAGCGCTTTTTTTTCCAACTGTACAAGTGTTTGTTATATTCCCCGGGGAGATATTTATGTCTGTAGAAATACAAAAAAACTTAACTAAAAAGCTAGAGAAAACTAGTACGAGCGTAAATTTTTTGCCTCTTTAAGCTAGTTGAATTTATAGAACAGTTTTTCTTGATAATACAGTCTACATAATATCGTATTAATTTACTTTAAAACAATAGCAATAATTACTCTTTACTTCTTCTTTCTCTTAATCAAAGAAAAATATTTAGTCGTCTTCTTCTTTTCTTCAATTCTCGCATCAGAAAGAATATAAATTTCAGATCCTTCCAGCAGTAAAAAATATTTTTACGGGTAGTCAACGAGTATCTCACGAGGAGATCGTGGTCTAATCAGTGGTCGGAATATGAGTCGATCGCTAAGTTAAGCAGCTCTTGCTGCGACTGGTTTATAGATGGGTGACCAATTCTAGCTCTGGTTTATTTCTGACAGCCGACCTCCTCCGTCTTTCGGAAGGCACGTAAAACAGTGGACCCGATTAATGTCCCTTTGTGATATTAGCAAGTTTACAGAGACCGTGGGGGTTCCGAGGCTGACTTCAGATGGCAATCGGTCATCTTATCTCGCCCCACAGCCATATCTTCTCTTGTTATGCTAACGCAATGCTATTTACTGACACTAAGTAATAATTACTATTAACAGGTTTTATAATCCATTGACATTTAAATTTTTTTGCAGTAAATGAAACTTATTTTGAAAAAAAAAACAGAACAGATAAAATTCAAAAGTGTTTGTCTTGTCATGACTTTTGACGTGATACCGCCTTATAAATCGATGAACTCCGGTGCAGGCACGAAAAAGCATGAATCATTGTCACGTTCCCCTTAAGCCGAGCCTGCAAAAGAGAGCACGGAACAAACGATGGAGGGGCACGGCTTTACAGATAAACAATTTAGTATGACCAGAATGAATTGGCTTTATTTTATTCTAAGCTCTACATGACCATTTTTAAAGAAAACAAGTATTCAAGGCACCAGACAAGTACTCCTATCTCCGCACAAAGTTTATTTAAAAATAAAAAGTCTTTTATCCGCAGAGTAAAAATAAATAACCCATGAAGTCCATTAAAACAGTTTATTTTAATCTGAGAAAATTATCAATTATCTTATCCAATTCATGTCGTGTTGAAGGTGCCAGATAGCTGGTTTGATAGGTCTTTATAATACTAGCTTTGGCTCGCTTCTTCGTATGAATAGTTTTATATTTACACAAATAAGAAGTTTACTTTGAATAATGTATGGTAGTGGGTAAGAAGAAGATGTTTTGTTTTATTTTATTAACTTGTATATTCCAGTGGCTTTATTTTTTGTCATTTACACTCTGCTGGCCATGAAAAAAATATATATTCTAATAATAAATAGTTAATCTATACTAATATATAAAGCGAAAAAAATTATTTGTTTGCTTGAACGCGCCAATCTCAGGAAGTACTGGTCCGATTTGAGAAATTCTTTTATAAATAAATAAATAAATATATAGGACTATATGACACACGGACGTCTGTTCCTAAGGTAGACAACTTAATGCCTGAATTTATTTTAATTGCCTGTATTTATTTTACAAGACAAAGCTTGTCAAATATATTTCTAATATTTTTGCGAAAACAACAACTACGTTTACAAACTTAAACACAATAAATTCCATACTCAAAAAACACAAGAGCTATAAATAACGAAACAAATTATCCATTCTATCAATTATACTTTATTAATATTAAATTATTACGTAATAAATTGAGATTTATACGACAGCCCTATCGATACGCGGAGGCCGTGCCTTTTTTGCGCGTATCCATTTTGAGTTTTTCGTCAAGATTTTGCTTTTAGATAATAAAATTAATCCCAACTCAGAACGTGACAAGTCCTGGATAATTTCACTGGAAAATGTATCTTACAACTTAAATATAAGGTAGATATTACAACGGGAAATTTTTGATATAAGCAAATAGTTTTGTGAGCACAAAAAGCAATAGGCAACTAAACGGAAAGAAGCGGTAGATAAAACGCCGACAAGTTGGAGAAATATTTCCAAAATATTTTGTAAGTAAGCCCGCGGCACGGGGGCGGGCGGATAGGATACGGAACATAGGAATTCACTTTGTATGGAAGATATTTTATACTAATTAGAGCAAAATGGAACAGGATATTTGGCATACATACGTAATTTTTTTTTTGACGATACATGCTTTACTATTCTTACTTCTAAGATTCAAAGGTGGATCAGCTTTCTTACACCGGAGCCAGACATAGCTCAAAGTGATTGTACATTTTTCTCCGTGAAGTCTACAAAGTACTACAAAACTTTGTGAAGCTGCACAAAGTCCCCGTCCAAACTACCTGATATCATGACTTATCTCTGGAACTACTGGTCTGATTTGAAAAATTCTTTCACTGTCGAGGAAAGCTATAGGTTATATACCATCACACTGAAATTAAATCAATTTTTTTCGTATAATTTTATGCGGTAAAGTCGCAGGGGTCGTAATGGCGGCACCAATAAAAATATCTTTAGAATAGTGCTACCATCATTGAGAATTGTAATAACAAATGCTATTAGTGGCTGTTATGACGGCAAAGAGATAGAATTTGTAAGTGCCTATGAAGCAAAGTGTTTATTGTATTTGAGATTATTCACTTAGGTCCTTGAGACCAATAAAGAAAGTGCAACCCCGTCTTTATATTATTTATCACCAAGACTATCTTACAGGACTTTTAGGATCCTAGTCTTTAACATCCTTGGTTCGTTTTGTTACTTACAAAATACGCAAGAGAAGAAATTATGTAAAAGTTGTTAGTAGCAAATACTTCGCAAAATGATGTGGAAACACTTTCGTAGAATCTATCTCCTGCTGTTGCTCTGGTACTGTACTTTTAGGGTGTTAAAGTACAGTAAAAAAATAAATGACATAATTTAATAATAAATCACTTATTTTTTATTTATTCTTAATATTAATTTTTGATTTGAAACTATTATTTTTTCTGCTGCTTTACAAAGATTCTTTAAGCTTTCAATTTTCATCAAATATTGTTAAATTGTATGTTTTGAGGAATTTTAATCTGCCACAAATTAATGAGTCTCATACATCGTTATGGGTGGATAGCACTATACAGGATTTCTGATACAACAGTGCGCAGATTCAGGTCTGGTCCAATCAGCTAATCTGTATAAACTCATGAATATAGGACCCCCGCAATCAAAACCAGTGCGCCCGCGCTGTGTGCACCAATTTAAAGATGGCGCTTGATTCGACTAATTGAGTTTTCGTGTCTCTACCTGCCAGGACACCCACTCCGATGTTAACTTAATGACCAGGCGCAACTCTTTTTATATAATGTAAACGTTCAATTAGGTTCTTTATTGTAATTGACTGCGCAAAGCTTCCTGTGTCAATAAAAACGCTGGTTTAAATTGTATAGATTAGAAACTTTTATTTATTTATTTTATCATTTTTTAATACTTACCGCTAAACACAAAAATGTACAATCCGAAACAAAACATTAAGTATGATAGTTTAGACTTTATTGCTCCTTTTTTTAATACTATTAAAAGCCACTAGAAGAGTGAAATCTCTCAACTCAATTTGAAAGGCTACTGTGGTACTCTTCTAGCACAAGCTTTTAAGCAAAATTGGAAGTTTAAGCATAATACTGGGTGTTTCCCGCTACCTCGTCCGTCTAAAGAAAATCTTGCCCTTAAACCTCCTTACTCCCTATTAGCCCTATCGAAAACTCCGTTCTCAGCGGATGTCTATTAACTTTAAGCTACTTCTCTGTCCCATTTCATCTTTTTACGCTTCGCGCGTTTAGAGATTTCTTGTTTCGTTACCTACCGCTTTTACATATGTAAAAGCGGTAGGTAACCAAGAAATAATAATAAGGTTATAAGGGTGTTTGTAAAAACATAGTATACAAATTTTAAAATGAAGAGGTCAGGTTTCCTGTCGAATAATCTAAAAGTTTCTTATGTTTGCGGCAGTCCACACTTTCACACTTTCACTTTTGTTTCACAAACAATAAGGTAGTTGGACTGACGATCTGGTATTAAAATTTCTGTTCTACATCCGTTATTGAGATATATGTCCTTTGTCGTATACATATTCGTAAATAATACATACACAGTACCCATGAGTCTATATACTGAAGGACAATAAAGCATTTAGCTTTATCACTGGTACGGTTAAAGCACTCAGCCTAAAATACGTTGTAAACATAGATATATAACCGTGCACGAAAATTTCGGTACCATTATCTAGTTTACAAGATTGTCTCGCTCTGATATATAGCTCATGCCCACGTCGAAACCGCTAAAATTACGTTCGAAATACCGATTAAATGTGTTTTACTTTATACACGACTATATGATTTCAAGCGTATGATATACACAGCCTAGACACATAAATAAATCTAAAACAAATTTAAAATAATTACAGGCCAGGTATGAATGCGGCCCAATTATTATCAGACATGCTGCGCTGATTTTCAGCTGACGCCCCGTAACGTCTTAATACTTAAGGAACGGATGTAGATACAAAGACACAAAAGAGTCATTAAAACTGCCGACAGAAGTGAAATCTTATGCCGGAGCCAGGCATAGCTTCATTTGAATGATCATGTCGAGTGGCTGAGGACTTTGTGCAGCTGTGCAAAATTTTGTAGAACTTTGAAGATTTCAAGGACAAAAATGTACAAAGATTTTGAGCTATGTCTAGCTCCGGTATTATAACTATGAAAATGGTCACGTGAGCATTTCGAAGACGACTTACATGAATTTACTCCCTTTCGAAATTTGCCATTACAAGTTTTCACTTCAGTAAGACATAAAGCTTGACTTTAAAAGTCCGTTAAAAACTTATTCGAATAAAAGCCAGAGGTAGGTATCACTTATTCAAGAATGTGAAAATGATTGAATCCATTTCGCAATAGCTCGGCACAGAGGGTATCAGAGAGCCTGAATAATAGTCGCCGTTTGTCTTTACGGCGTTCCCGAGAAATTGAACATTTAACATTCATTTAGCTGCAGCGCCGCGACGCTTTTTACTTTTTTTCCTTCTTTAATTTAAGAGCCAGACTGCAGTCGTATGAGCAACTTTTCAAATGAAAATTTCATTCGTTCGTTGTGCACTGATGTAGTGAATATCAGTAATCTGATTACTGTCTCATCTGTGAGATAAAACACAGATTAATGATAATAATAAAGCCCATGGAAGCAGTAACTTTATTAATTTATTCTAATTTTATTAGTTTCATAATAACTTACAATCAATCGATAAGTGCGATAAGCCCAGGAATAGATACACAATGAAAACGACTTAGTCTTAGAAATTTAGGTTTTACTTGTTTTTGCTAATAAAGCAAAGAATGTTATACACTAATTATTTATGCATGCTGAGTTAGCCTGTAACTGTTTTATACAATATTACTACTTTAAATTATAAATGTTTTAAGTTTAGCATTAAGATATTGTGTAAACGTTGGATTCCTATTAAATATGATAAAAAATAAATAAAATAAAAATATAATCTATATATTAATACGTGAACTCAAAAATTTCGTTACCACTTAACGAAAATTGCGCGGACAGAGGAGCATGTGGAATAATTATATAGATGCAAATACTAATATTTCTTTATAATACGCAATATTAACTTTAAGATTGTGGCTGCGTTCCACTAAGCGATCGCAACATTTAAAACGAACCTGCAGCCGTTCCTTTTGTCGACCGCGATGGTTGAGGTCGTGGCGAAAACGTCATTACTCACGCTCGCAACGCCTCATATCCAAGAAGTGGGATGTCTTGGGCGATGTCCAATGGAAAATCTTAAAACTTAATCTTATGTCTCCATTTGACGCTCAAAACGCTCAAAACGCCCCTCATCCCGTTCCACCTGACTTTACAGTGGAAAGGGAAAAATGGCGGACATGAGCTTGGACGTTACGATCGCTTAGTGGAACATAGCAGTTGTCAAAGCGTAGACATGGCTATGGTAAATATAATAATTGTCAAATACGGCAATGTCGTTGTACGAAGAATTGAAATGTTTATAAAGCCTTAATATAAGCGTAAGCAAATTTAAAGATTTGTGCCTGAATTTTGAGCAGGCGATCTCTAGTAAAAAATAGTTGAACCAGAACGAAGGTTTAGAATTTGAGCACCGCTATATATAATTAGAATCAAAAAATAATCCCCGCTTTTATGTTAAAAATTTTTGTGGTCGCCGGGAGAAGAGCCGGAATTAACACCCCGCAGTGCGACTCATAAATCTCGGAATTGAGGTGGGAAGGCCTATTTTCAGTATTAAATTATCACTATAAATAATAAAGATAGCGTTTCGTGAGATCGGACTTTCTTTTAGAAAAACTTCTGTTTTGTTTTTAATTGTTTTTTTTTTTAGATTTTATTATCCAAAATAGTTTTTTGTTTTTGTTATTAGTACATATCAAAGCCCTTTTTCTTATTGTTTATTGTATAAAAAAAAATAAGTTAGCAAAATTTTTTATAAAGATTTTTGTATGTATTGTAATGCCGGTATCAGACATAGCTTCATTTAAATAATCATGTAGTGTAGCCGGGGACTTTGTGTAACTGTACAAAGTTTTGTAGGATTTCGTGGACCTTCACGGACAAAAATGTACAAACATTTTGAGCTATGTCTGGCTCCGGCATTCCAAATACGTTTCAAATGTTTACATAAAGATTCATTGACAGTCCCTGGATTCCTAAGTTTTGCAATTTTATAACGGCACTCTACTATATATATACATATATATATATAAAATATGTTTTGCAGGAAGCGTCGCCAACGCACGCACGTCGCTCCCGTCGATATGTATACGATCCCGACAGTAAGTATCTTGATCTTTGTTTTCTCAAAAAAATAATAGTTGATTGTTGCACCGAGCGCACAGGGAGCAATTAATGCACTCGTGTTCATTTAGTGCCCTCGCTTTCGCTTGGGCACGAACATAACACTCGTGTATTAGTGACTCATTTTATGCTCGGTGCAATCTACCATCATTTCAACTAAATCGCTGTCTATTTCCATTTTTAAACTTTTGTTGCTAAATATGAAGTATTAAAGTTTTAAAATGGTATAGAAGGCGTGTCTTTTGTTTTTTTTCAGCCAATATCTTTTTCATCCAATAACTTCACTTTATATGAAACTTAATAGGAGATATTAAACCTTTATGGTAAATTTATATCAAAATAGTTAATTCTTAATATTAATTTTCTAATGTAATTCATTAGAAGACAAAAACCAGCCTTGATGACCAAATGAAAGGGCAGTATATTTTTTATTTCATAAAAAAGTCTATTATTTAAAGTAATTTGAAAATTACATGCTCAGCTTATCTTTTATTTTAATGAACGCGTAGAAGAAACTTTTGTATTTAACAAATTATATTAATAATGTGTTAAATATAAAAGTTTTTAATGAAATTATTATAGTAAACAATAGTGAAATTTATATTCAAAACATTTACTTGCGTATATTTTTTATAAAAGCTGTTCAAGTCTTTTAAAAGCGGTTTCCAAAGAATTATTCTATACCATGCCATAGAATTAATGCTCGAGGCAAGGACCTTTGCATATCGCATATGCATTTATATAGAATAGTTTGGATTTTTATTTGAAAATATCCCATTCAATAGATACATAATCTAGCATTTAGTATACATTGTCGACGAAGGCGCAAGTGAACGGACTTTTTTATGTTTCATTTAATAAAATATATTTTGTTTATATTCTATCATGGTAAAATTTATCTCAAATTAAGTGAACGTTATTTTTTAATTTTTCCTGCCTATTTTATTAGATGCAAAATAGAATTAAATATCCAATGACAATTTACAATAAAAGACTGTAATTGGTATAATATGACACGTTCGTATGATACACAGAGTCCATTTATCTGATGTCAACCGGATCTGGAAAGCATTTTTACTGTTAAAGAAAACATGAATACCAGCCTGTTAATGGAATTTAGTGCATCTTTATTTAGTATATCGTATTAATTTGTCAAATTAATAAGAAGTCCGTTCACTCGCAGAACTCGACCGCCTACTTCCACTTGAAGGGTGGAAAACAAGTTAAACACAGAAAAATAAGAACAAGATTTAAATAACGAATTAAATTTTGTTCTTATTCTTCTGTTGGCATTATAGATATAAGTGTCTAGTATTCTTGTTACCACGCTAATTAAACCGAAAAACTAGCAATCATAAGCATAATTCAAATGAAGCTATTTCTGGCGCCGGCATTATAGATATAAGTGTCTAGTATTCTTGTTACCACGCTAATTAAACCGAAAAACTAGCAATCATAAGCATAATAAATTACCTTAGAATATTTAGCAATTGTATATTAAGCAATTGTAAAATTTAAAATTAAATACTGTTCGCACAGTGGTCTACACTTGACCATTATGATTAGAAAAAATCGATTAATTGAGTACTAAAAGCGCCAAAGCGTAACAAGTAAACCAATTCACATTCTCTTCTTTAATAATTTTTTATATAACAAGGGGCTAACTAGCAGGCGATTCATCACCTAAGTGACTATCACCGTAGACATCTGAACCACAAGAAGGCTCGTAGATGCGTTGAAAGCATTTTTTATTTTTATTTTTTAGAAAAGAATATTAGGCATACTTTTTAGGTATGCTTAATATTCCCTTTTCCCCTCCTACTAAGCTTAAATTAAAAGCTTGTATTACGTGCGACAAAACCCCAACAGCGGTGGGGTTTGAACCGTGTACCTTGCGGATTTAAGTCCATACTTTATACCGTTGAGCTATTGAGGCTCTATAGCTCAACGTAGTATTCAAAGAGAGGTTTAGGCCACGAGGAACTCTCCCAAACCGAACGAAAAGCGACAACACTACCTTCACTTGACGTGACAGCATTGCCGCCACTTCACGCCGATCTTATATGAGGAAGAGATACTGGTACCAGGACGCACCGACCCATTTCGGCTGCAGACCAAAAGAACTGCAAGCGTATCGCTACCTCTATTTATTATATTATGTCAACAAAAGATTGGTCAACCCAGGCGTAAAAATTTGTTTCTAACTCTACCGTCATTGATTTATACTGAGATTT
>JANCMC010006789.1:0-10406 GCA_024363005.1 Charaxes varanes
TTCGTTCGGTTTGTGAGACTTCCCGGTGGCCTAAACTCGTCATTAAGGGCCGGCAGCGCATCTGCTGGCCTTCTGGGTCTGAATAGACCGTGAAAGTGTGACGTCACAAGGCTATTAAGATGATTAGTTTGCCCATTGATCCCACTATGATGGACCCGCACCTGAGCGTCTGTACAACTACATATGTATATCGACACAACCCGTCTTTGCTGACTTTCGTAAGGTCTGTTTTGTAAGGCTCGTTTATATTGTCCTTGAATATTCTAGACAAAGCTATGCAATAAATCGCATAATAGATAAGTACCACATCAAATGACCTGGGTTCAAAGTTGTGCATACAAAGTTGTAATCGGCAGTGTCAAGATCCTATTAATGTGTAAACAGCTATTACACGTGTATTTCATATCACGAATTCCTGAATCGACAGATCAGTTTTAAAATTATCTGCGCACTTAATAATTTAGTAGACGACAGTACTATGAAAAAGTTAATTTTGCGGCCAAAATGGGAAATAATTACTTATTAATTGTTCGGATACTTTGTACATATATTGTTTACAAAAAATCTTCCATGCCTTAAAACAACAATTATGAAAATAATGTAAAGATTATGCCATACTCTTTAATTGTTCGGATACTTTGTACATATGTTAATTACAAAAAATCTTCCATGCCTTAAAAAAACAATTATGAAAATAATGTAAAATTTATGCCAGCCATCCACGTTACGGTCTACCGGAGAGGCCTATCTGCACAGGTATGTCTGTATCCTGCCGGAGCAAAATCGAATATCAATTTTCAATACATCTTCTACGGAAGCACGGAAGGTCCATAGTCGCGTTACTGGCGTGCCATCGGACTGCGCATGCAATCCTGCACAAAAATCTAGTAAGGTCATTAACCAGCTCATTGCCGTGCTTACCAGTTGCCCTTAATGCTAAGGCCCCGGACAGTCCGGAGGTTTAGGCTACTCTGGTGGCTCTGGACAACCTGGAGGACAGAGACAAAATGGCAGCTTTGGGGGTCGCGGTGGGCCACAACAAAGACGGGGTGGTTGATCTTGACACTTGATCGTTCCTGAGACCAATGACCTACATGAAGTTTATGATTAAATGTACCCGCAATATACAATAAGTACAAGTGGCTTTTTTTTTTACAGAATGATTATAATCTCGCTTACGCAAATATGTTTTAACAATTGAAGTTGTATTGTCAAAATAAATATTTTTGTTATGTTAATACTGATTTGTTTATTCATTTTCATCCCATTCATTCTTACCTCAGTGTTTTATTTTTGTCTTCTTATTATGAACTAAGTATTCCAATTTGAAATATAAGTTTTGTTACTAAACCCTTCTGGCGTTATTATGCCATAGCTTTATAATAGAGAGGTACCCGTCTCGAAAATGAAATGATACATCTTGTATATAAAAAGTCAAGCTTAACTGTACCTTCATTTTGGTCGTCCACACTTGAGGTCCAACGGAAAAAGGTTAACAAACTGCGGAGCGCGTGACAGGGCAAGAGGGGTAGTGGTGGACCGAGCGAGGAGGTCGCTAGGGAGGCATTTCATTCGGCGCGGCGCAGGTACCGCCAGTTGATGGTGCAGGAGCAAAACAGCTTCCACCTCCGAGAGGCTGAATCAGGCAACACTGACCCCTATACTAATATTTAAAGCTGAAGAGTTTGTTTGTTTGCTTGAAGGCGCTAATCTCAGGAACTACGGGTCCGATTTAAAGTACGAGAAGGTACGGAACATAAACATTTCGGAGGAGGTCGTAGCTTAATCAGTGGCCGGCATTTGAGTCGATCGCTAGGTTAAGCAGTTCTTACCACGACCAGGCGATAGATGGGTGATCAATTCTTACACAGGTTTATATTTGATATCCGACCTGGTCGTCGGCGGCCACTGGTGGGAGCCCATACTGTCGCGACATTGGCCCACCTTTGCGGGTCCATCCTTGCCACGTTTTGGTCTTATTAAAAAAAAAACAGAGGGCCTGGCACGAATTTTTCGAACCGAAGTAATTCGACGAGTAGACTGTACTTAGGATGATGTTCGTGCTAAGGTCACCGTGGACCCTTCTTAGCTTCAACGCTGTTTAGATTAGCATTGATTAAAAGCGTGACACTATTAAGCCTTGCGTCCCGAGGGCCTAGCACAAATATTTCCAACCTAAGTAAAGTCGTCTCGTCGACTTACTTCAGTTCTAAATGTTCATGCTAGGCACTCAAAACACAATTTAATTTAAAATACTTGTCTGTCTATCTGTTCACGTTCTCGGAATATCTGTAACGGTTGAACTAATTTTGACGGGATTTTGTTTTCTTTTTACTAATTTATAAATAAAATATGCTTATCCGTACATCTTTCTATGTGTATATTATAGTATTTTAAACGTTGCCCATATCAAAGCACTTATTTAAACTTTGTGCCTATCTTAAAGTTTGTTTATATATATAAAAGCAAAAGTCATCTCTAACAAAAAAATCTCAACAACCGCGGGACGTACAAAATCGAAATTCGGCAAAGGGGTATTTTGTAGTTAGGAGATATCTGCTAAGAATGGATTTTTCGATAGGGCCATAATAAGGACGTGTAAGGGCTTGCTTAACTTTTATTTTACGCTTACGAATTTGTGGAAAAAAGCTAGTATATTAAAAATGCACCAATTGGCAAATTTATTGCATCACTTAGACGATATCGTGGGCATCAGCAAGTATTTTAATAAATTACTAGTTAATGAGGCGGGTAAATACGGTGGTAATCAGAGTCTCCGGTTTAGATACACCTTATAAATAACCAATATGTTTTGTAATTTAAAAAATACATATATAAGTCTTATCTGCCAAATGACAGGAACAATTTGAGACGGTAATCTTCACGACATTTAAAACTTTATTGAAAATAATTATTTTCAAATTTCTCTTCAGAAACAATGAATTTTTTACCATATGAATATTTAACACGTGAAAAACTCCTTAGCAAAATCATTTTGAGCGAAATAAGACAATAATTTTTGAAGTTATTTAACAAATACATTTATCGCGTATCAGACACGGAATTCTTCCATATAAGCGTGTTTTGACACACTTTTGGCTAGTTTTTGTTTTTAGGTTTGTTACACGACATAAAATGAACTTTCAAGATCCATCTATCATTTTGTAAATTGTATAAATTAAATGATGTTTAATCAAGATTGAAGGCAATTGTGATTAAGATGTTCTCAACACCTTACATTGTGCAATCAGCCAATACCGTTAAAGCCTACGGGCCTAATTATATGATGAATTCAATGGTGCTTGTAAAGTTCAACTCTCATGAGTTTGACATTATATTATTTTAATCTAACGCTTTGTTAGGTAAGATTTATTACATGATACAGTAAACATGGCGTTTTCGAATCTTTTGGGAACAATTCATCTGAAGTTTTAAATTATATGTTATTTGTTTTGATGAAAACTACAGGTTAATTGGTCTGGTATTGGTACTATAAAATACAAGCAGACTCAGCCACGAGTTGCTATAGTTGAGTGATTTGGGAAAAAAAACTATCTCTTAAGTTGGACCAAATTAAATACAAATGCCAAATTTTTAGGGTTCCGTAGTACTACAAGAAACCCTTATAATTTCGCTTTGTCCGTCCGTCCGTCGTTCTATCTGACCGTAAGGTGGTTCCCCCTATCATTTCCAAATTATTAGACGTCGAGACTTGAAATGTTCCATGTTGATAGAACATGCTAAAAACTCATTAGGAAAATTATTTTGAACGAAATCGGACAACTAGCTTATATAGAGCAAGGTGTTCGAATGCTAATACGTTTACAAAATATGCATTATAAAAATGGTAAATTGTTAAAATTAAATCTCACGCATAACAATGCCAAACGATTTACATACATTTTATTATAGAACGATTTCAAAGCGTAATATTGATTATCGTTTGTTATATTACATATCAAATAGAACAGTATGTGTCGTGCATGTTATACGAAGAGAGATTTTAGGCGGAATTTGACCACCAACCGATCCTAGTTCTATTAAATGATGCAGCCCAAAGCCATTATTCCACGCGGACAAAGTCGTGGGCACAGCTATTGTTAAATAAATTGTGTGTCTAAAATATATTTTACGCTTCAACGAAAACAATATAGGATTTCTAAAATGCCAGACACGAAAAAATAAATTGAATATCAGAGAGGAAAAGAAAATTAACTTACGATTTAGTAGCGCAACTTAGTTTGGGTTCGTAAGACATAATTTAGCCAATTGAATTCGCCGTGCCGAAAACTTTTACAAAAATTGTATTTACTCAAATCTAGAGAAAACAAAAGTCTACGTTGGAGAAATAGAAAAATGTCGCTCCATAAATACAAAATGCGTTTACTTAAGGTCGATTTATGGAAAACTCTTACTATGAAATAATTTACGTGCAAATAATTTTAATATTAGCATTTATTATTCCGTAATACTACAAGGAACCCTTATAATTTCGCTCTTTCGGTCTGTCCGTCCGTCCATCTGTCTACCCGTAATTCGGTCCCCCCCTAGCATTTCCAAACTATTAGACGGAGAGACTGGAAATTTTCCATGTTGATATAACATGATAAAAACTCATTAGGAAAATTATTCTGATCGAAATCTGACAACAAGTTTTGAAGTTATTTAACAAATACGTTTATAGCGTATCAGATACGGAACCCTTCTATATAAGCGTGTCTTGACACGCTTTTTGATATAACTACAAATATGTACCCTATAATTTTCTGGTTTTGGTTTCCTTTGCAAATGTATGAAAAATGTGACATAGACGGTCATATCTTCCGCTTACGTACCCTTGCCGGTAGTTGGTTGATAGGCATCGCGTTCGTTCGCATTCCTGAGAAAAAGTTTATTGACAGGCAGACGGACAAAAACGTGCTCCTATAAGGGTTCCTTTTTCCTTTAGAGGTACGGAACCCTAAAAATAGCTGACATTTCTGCCCGAATGTTTAAAAAAAAATTTCACCATACACTTAATGCGTTTGAGCAAGCGATGACGAATACCATTGTGATGAAAAACCCAAAAAGGATTAGGAGACACTGGTCTCTTAAAGGATCTTGTATGTGTAAAACTAAAAAATAAAACACGGGAAAAGGCAGACAGGACATTCGTATATTCACGATTCCGCTGGGCCATTGTCGTGACCACTTTTAACACGGCTTTACGTTTAATATTAAGTGAAGTTAAGATTAATAAAAAATGGCCAAGAGCGTGTAAAGACACGCTCATATGGAAGGGTTCCGTATCTGATACGCTATAAACGTATTTGTTAAATAACTTCTAAACTTTTTGTCCGATTTGGTTCAAAACAATTTTCCTAATGAGTTTTTAGCATGTTCTATAAACGTGGAAAATTTCAAGTCTCTACGGCTAATAGTTTAGATATGCTAGGTGGGGCAGATAGACGGACGGACGGACGGACGGACGGACAGATCGCAAAATTATAAGGGTTTCTTGTAGTACTACGGAACCCTAAAAATTAACAGTTGTGAATGTATACTAATTATAAAAACGGGTTTTAAACTCACGCATATGTTATATCGGGATTGCCCGACAAGTTTCGGGAACTGTTCCCGCCGCGACACCGCTTCGTAGCGAGCTCATGAGGAGGGACCCCGGACGGGTTCGAAACTCTGGACGACGATTGTAAGATGGAAGTAAATAAGACGAATTCGATGTCATATGGCAATTTGCGACTGCCTTTGTCAGCGCATTTGTTCGATTTGCTAAGAATTTCTTGCTTGAATTACACCTGGATGACGATTGTAAGATGGAAATAAATAAGACGAATTCGATATCGTATGGCAAGGTGCCTTTGCGACTGTCACTGTCAGCACATTTGTTCGATTTGCTAAGAATTTCCTAGATTACATCTGTGTGACGATTGTAACGTACCCTTGGAAATAAGTGTGACGAATTCGATTTCGTAATGCAGTGTTTTTGCGATAATCATTGCCAGCGGAACTGCACTATTGGCAAACATTTGCATGGATACAGAACATGTTATATTTGCTTTTAAAATTTTTAAACTATTGTTAACAGTTATAAGATATGATAAACGCTTTATACTTATTTGTAAATATTCTAATGTGCAATGATACTGAATAAGGCTTTGCGAAAACGTTAGTAAATACAGTCGCTTTAAAAACACTGTTAAATAGATGATACAAATTTGTACATTTGCTAGAATTTCTTAGACAAGGATTTTATCTATAGATGTAATACATTATTAACAACTTATTACATTTTTTTTGTATAGCACCTTTATAATTTAGTAACATACTTATGAATAGTTGGTAATTTAAGTAGAAACCGTTACCTGAGCAATTCTTGTCTTGTCAAGTGATCAAATAGATCAGGTTTATTATCAAAATCGATTTTACAGAATATATAAGAAACTTCATATCTCCCACAATTCCTCTGTGGAACCAATTACCAGAGTCTGTATTTCCGAACGGATACGACTTAGGGACCTTTAAGAAAAGAGCATACTCATTTCTCAAAGGCCGGCGACGCATCTGCGATCCCCCTGATTTTGTAGTTGTCCATGGACGTCGGTAGTCACTTACGAGTACCACCTTCCGAGGATGACGTCAGATGGCAATCGGTCATCTTAACTCGCCCCACAGCCACATCCTCTGCAATCTAAGCGGACTTTGTTACTAGACCGGGATAACGCGAGGAAGAAGAAAGTGTTTTAATGCCGAAGCCAAACGATCATATCAATGCTCATGTAGTGTGGCCGGGGAGTTTGTTTAGCTGCCCAAAGTTTTGTAGTAATTTGTAGTCTTCAAGGACAAAAATTTACAAACACTTTGAGCTATGTCTGGCTTGATAAACGAGTCCTTATTGAGTTTTAATACACCTTTTCCACCATCAAGTTGCTTGATGCTCTACGCAATACGTTTAGAAATTATGAAGGGCAAAGAAGCCTAAGATGCATACGTAACGATCTAATCCTACAAATAGAGAACCTCGACAGAGAAAAACAGCAAAATCAGCAAGACGCTTGACAAGCGAAACGAAGTCGATATTAATTACGCTTGCTTTCCCTTTTCCGCTTACTAATTTTCCCACTCCGTCTTTATAATTATGCGAGAAACGTACGACCATTTGAGAGTTCGTTTTGTCGGAGGCGAAAAAAATTTCACACCATCAATTTCCCCGGAGAACATTTCTGCCTCTGAGATTAATTCCGATGGAGAAAAAATACTTTCCATGATTGTTTGTTTACATACGCTTTTATGTATAAATACAAGCTTAGGAGTATGTCGCAATCTCCGTTTTTGATTGCTCGACGTATACACAGCTCTGTGTAAACAAATCACGAGATGTCTTACAGATTAATGCGTGTAGTCTATGTGTGTGTACACATTTTTAGGGTTCCGTAGCTACACAAGGTATAACTTTTTTGACTGGCCCGTTGGCGCAGTGGGCAGTGACCCTGTCTTCTGCTCCGGGGTCGTGGGTTCGATTCCCGCCTCGAGTCTGGGTGTATTATTCATATGTATGTATTTATATATTTAGCCATGTTGGTAAAACGGTGCATAGAGCTAGATCATGTTAAAAGAAAAGTTTGTTGTTAACAATTGGATAATTTCGAAATCAAACAGCATCTCCAAATACAAATACAATCAGTACAGTAGAGACGAAGGTACATGGGAGTTGTCTAAGAAAGTCAGGTAAAACGGCAGCTATATGTGAAACGAAACATTTTTCTCAAAGCACTGCAATTTTCCGACATTATCAACACATGAAAGTGCTGATAAACTACATGAACAGGTTATTAAAGTGACACTCAGTTACCGGCTTAAACAATCAGACTGAAACGTCTTACGATGGCCGAGTGGAATGACGCTGGATGTATTTTTTTTACTCGGCCCGACGCTTCGGCGCGGTGCGATTACTTTTCTCCATTTTTTGAAAGCTATCACCTATAAAAGCACTCTTGCCTCCTTTTCTTGCTTAATTCTCAAACGATATTGAAACGACAATGTATCGGAAAACGGTATTAGTACTGGTCTTTTCGGGCGCGGTGCTGGGCTCGTTTTTGGACGGAGACATCGATCTCTCTGACGGTGTCAAGCTTGTTAGTGTGCCCGACCACGGTGTCGCAGACGAGCAGAGGTCCATGGGTGACACGCCGCTGTACAGGATGGCCAGGTTCCTACGTAGCCACGAGCTGCTGGTGAAGTTGCCGAATCTGATAGAGAAGGACAAGCTGAGTATGGTGTTTGAGGAGTCGCTGAAGGCAATAGACGAAACCTACAAGGAAAAAACTGGTGAGTCATACAATACGAGTACTTGTATAAGAATATAAGAAGTAGACGGTAGAAGTTATCATATTTTTATACATTTTTGTTATTGAATTTTATTACTAACTAGCTGCTCAGATAGACTTCGTTCTGTCAAAAGCTAATTTTTACATATTTTTCCTCTATTAAAACTTTTCGTGTACCTTAAGGACGAAAGGCCGCGAACTGTTGTTCATACATTGTCATATTACCAGTGACTGGCGCGGTCTCCTGTGGCGGTCGCTTGTCTCGGCGTTCCACCATAAACATGCTAATTCACCTATGACTTTTTTATAACTTAATTAATAACGCGCGACCACCGGTGGCTATGTAGGATTTCGACCGGTTTATGCCACAATTTAAGTTGATGACCCTCGCGTGCCCTCCGCTGTCGTCACACTTTTATGGGTGATGTAAAATAATGAAAAAAAATACACTAGTGCCGGACACCGGACAATTTGTGTGGTGTTTGATTTAGAGGCGACGTGTTTACGATTCGCCTACGATGTTCTACACGGAATGGTATTTGTAATCGCGTTCGTTGGTTCCTTTTTTATGTCTGATTAAAAAAGCTGAGAATATTCTCCGATTATCTGTCTGTTTGCCGAGTATGATTAAAAACGCTGTTAATATATCACCGTTTAAAACCTTCTACCAAACTTTCTACACAAGAGGTCTGTGGATGAACTAGATACAATTAAACTCATTAACCTAGACGTAAATTAAATTCATATAACTATCCTATTTGGTTTAAGCCAAACCTAATTAAATTGCTGTCAGAAAAAGAGAAACTCCATAAAAAATTTCAAAAAATATAATAACCGTAGAGACTAATTGGAATTTCAAATCATCCGAAGTCGCTGTCATAAGCTTTTTGATATCTGCCTCAGTAATCACCATAAGCACCATTCGGAATCTAACATATCAAAAAATCAAAGTTTTTGGAAATATTTTAAGCAAAAAAGAAAAATGAATCATCTCTCTACCCGCTACAATGAAATTAGATCATGAGGTTGCTAAGTCCGGTACTGAAATCTCCAATCTTATTGCCAATCATTTATCTTCTATTGTCACGCAAAAGCACAAAATCTGTAACAACGCTATAAATTTATCACTCTCTATAAATTTTCCTAATGAGTTTTTAGCATGTTCTATCGACATGAAAAATTTCAAGTCTCTACGTCTAATAGTTTGGAAATGATAGGGGGACCACCTTACGGGCAGACAGATGGACGGACAGAGCAAAATTATAAGGGTTTCTTGTAGTAAGTAATACGGAACCCTAAAAATAGCTCGTGAAATATGCGAGATAATAGAAATGCGTCTATAAATAGCATCTAGTTCTTTGACTCGATTATTTATAGCGAAGAAATCAATTAGAGGCAATGTCTGTATGCGATAAATACAGGGCTGCCCCGAATAGATTTCTCGATACGGAACAAATTAATCACAAATTTTATGGTAATATTTTGTAATTTTTTTTACTTGGTAATATTTTTGTTTTTATTTATTTAACATTTTAACGAGATTTATTACAATCATTCTGATCAAATAACACGGTGAAACCACCGAGGTTTGTCTTCATGCTAAATGTTGTATTGTACTTTTGTGGTAATACTTTTATTACTTGGAATACTTTGAGTTATATCTGATTAGCTGTGTAAAATAATAGATTAATCATAAATAATAGTAGTTCCTGAGATTAGCACGTTCTTCTTACATCGCACAATTCTTTTGTGGAATTGCCGGCTTCGGTATTACCGAACGGATACGACTTAGGGACCTTCAAGAAAAGAGCATACTCATTTCTCAAAAGTCGACAACGCATCTGCGGTCCCACTGGTGTTGCAGTTGTCCATGGGCGTCAGTAGTCACTTACGTTAATGCCGCCTGTTTGTTTGCCCCTTATTATATATATCTTCTTCTTCCTAACGTTATCCCGGTTAAATACCATGTTCCGCTAACATTGTAGAGGATGTGGCTGTAGGACGGCCTCTTTTTTTCTTACTTTTCTTTTTATTTAAGAATATTGTATATTATTCGTATTATAAAGATACATAGTTATGTGG
>JANCMC010006798.1:0-10851 GCA_024363005.1 Charaxes varanes
TCTTGACAGTTTCAAAGTTGGCTTATGACGGATAATACACACAAGATAGGTAGATACTTAACGCGTTTAATAGCTAACACAAACATTTCCTAAAGACAAAGTAATGGCACACACGTTCGAGGCCATTAACAATAACAAAAGCAAGGCCTATTACTAAGGTTTACCACCTCAAGCTGTCTTTCTTAGCAATTTCGCACCTCAAAGATTTAGTCGGAACGTTTTATAAGCTTATTATAAAAAAAAGTACACTATTAAATATTTTGTAAATATTTCCTGACATGTAAATATAGACGTATTTCTTCGTTATAGAGAATGGCTGTTGCGCTATAAAGGGCCAACTAAATTGACCTAAATTCTACGTTATAGGGAGTTTTCATTATAACGAATGACGTTATAAAGAGTTTGCACTGTATTTCAATTATACCCGTGCGAAGGCGGGCGGGTCGCTAGTGTGCATCTATCATATTCTTAAAAAACTTGGTAAATTAAGAATTGTGTCATTAATTATCGTATTGCTTCTAATATAAGTAAGTAAGTAGTAAATTAAGTACGTAAATTTGCATGCCATTTATGTGGCCGGAATGTCTGGTACTGGTTATTTTAATTTAACAGCTTTGTTAACTCAGTCTGAGGCAAATAAATGAATTAATTTTATTAATAAAGATTCATTGTTAAAGGATTGTATAATAAAAAACTCACAGTAGATATGATAAAAGGCAACTTTTATTTGTAACAATTCTCGTATCGGCGGGTTGGGCAAACAGACCAAATTGGGCCCTCTGAGAATATTTGAACAAGACCAACTATACATGTTTGATGTTTGTTGTGTTCGTCAACAACGCTTGTTGCAACAACAAGTCGAGAAAATTGTTCATCTATGAAACAGTTCAGTAACGAACAGATTTAATAAAACTGAGAAATAAATTGGAGTGCTACCACTAAAATCATTTAACTACAATACAATTTTATAAACATCTTGTTACATATTTATATATACATATAACAATAATATTGATTTTCACTTGTGGCTTCGTAAATATAACGTGTACCTTTGCATTAAGTCTATTTGGAAGAAGTTGGAATTTAATAGTAACAGTAAAGCCAATAACGTAGAGATATTAAATGTATTCACACCAGTCTTTTTGTTCTTTATATTGAAATATTATTTTCTTCTAAATATACGTTTTACAATTGAATGCTCCCGTTTATTTCTCCAATATTAGAAATATTAGAGGTCATACTTAAAAACGTCACCTATTAAAGGGGGAAGAATATCACCAAAATGTGACTTTGGGTGACAACGGAAAGGGTGGGTCAAAACCCATGTGACGTTACATGTAAACTTTTTGTCTTTTCTAACATATTACATAGAATAAATAAAAGAAACTAAACTTTTCTTGATTATGTGACGTCACACCATGGGTATCTTAAACAAGGAGGGGCGAGCTAAAAATTCGTGTGACCTAATTTATGTATGATACATATTTCTAATATAGGGGAAATAAACGGGATCTTTCACTAGTAAAACAAAGTTAAGAATAAAAATTTAAGGATTTTTAAAGAAGGTATGTACTTCGTTTTGTTTATTTTGTCGGAAATACGACGTATGAGAATTGACGTCATATCTCACTATCGATAACTGATGATGTTGATAATTTATCATTTATTTCATTTTATTAGCATTAATGCGAAGGTATACGATTTTATTTATAGCCTCTAAATCAACAATGCTTGCAATTATATTGCATTATTAGTAATTACCAATCCACAGGTCCACTAAGTTTCTATAAATATATTTATCTAAATATTTTACTATTTTTTTTTTACATTAAGTACCTCTATAGTAGCCAACTTTCTCAACGTGCCATCAAAATGATAGTGAAGGATTAGATACACGCTATTTTAATCTATTCCTGGGTCCTATCCCAGGAGCTTGACTGTTCAGTAATAGTTAGCGAAATATAATGTAGCTGACATATATATACCCTTGTGGAAAAAAATTCTCAGTCCGAAATCTTCCAATCAATCTGACTTCATTAGTCAGATAAAGAGTTTTCAAACTTTGTAATACTTTTTCAGATTTTATAAAAACAAAAAAATGCTACATTTTTTTAATTAAAAAAAAGCCTTACAAAGTCTGAAAAACTCTATCTGATTAAAGACGTCAGACTAATTGGAAGATTTCGAACTGACAATTATTTTCCACCAGAGTACCACCGCTCAATGTTGCCAGATAGCCGGAAAAAATTTGCCCTAGTAAGGATTCTAGAGGCCCGCGTGTCCTTATGATAGGAACGATAATGTATACAGACTGCAAAGAACCCACTAATTTTGTCTAGTTATGTATGTCCTAAGCCAGCATCATTTCTCTTCTCCTCTTTTAAACTTCTGAACATCATCGTACCAATGTGTCTGAAGGAGACACTTATAGAGGACCCAAAGAGTATACAAATTTAACAACTATCTAAATCCAAACATACATTTTAATAACATATTAAGAAACAAGTCTGTCTTTAACATAGCTCCATATATTAGCTTTTTTACATTAATATTTGTAAACATAGTAAATTCAAAAATTGACCAATCGATTACCATATTTGAAAAAAAGGACAACATATATTTAAAAGGTGCACGCGAGCGATAAAAAAAAACACACTCGTACAATATTAAAGTTTAAAGTCCCTTATACTATAAGCTAAATACAGGTCGCTTGAAGCACCTAAATGGTAACATATTTCAATTATATTATGGAATAATATTATGCTAGCAACACATCTATTTATTGTATATGGTAACACTAAATTATACAGATAATAAACAGTGCCCATTTTGACGTTTACGATAATCTCAATTACACGCGTACACACAAAACCATAGAGTGTAGAGGTAAGGTATTTATCGTCATATTATAAAACCAAATATGGAAGGTAGGTCAAAAGCTCCTAAAAATATGGATACAATAAAAAAAATATGGAAGAACAGTTAAACTATACATGTTCACTTCATGATTCTGGGCGCCATTACTATATAAAAACGATTTATACTTGTGGTTTCCTTTTTTCAAAATGTCCATAAGGAAAGCGAATAGTTGATAGGTTAATACCAATATTTATACATTGATTATTATATCCGATACTCTTTTTTTCATCAAAATTTTTAAACATGGCACAGGCTCTGTTTTATACATAAACTTTTTTATTTCTTAACTTAACATTCTATAAGAAAAAAATCTGTAAATAATAAAAATATTTTCGTAGGACAAAATATACTTACAGGCTAATAATAAAATAAATAGGAATGTTTGATTAAGTACAAAAAAAGGAAGATCAACTTAATAATAATAACTATCAATAATATTTATAATTCGTTGATAAAACTATGGCAAAATCATTAAATATATCATACGGGAAGATTTTCTAACAGTGCATAATAAAACTTAACTAAATCCTTTAGTACCTTTCTTAGAACCCATGTCTATGTAACGTAGATTAGAGATGTTACGGAGGTTCGATTCCGATAGTTCGGAACTTCCGGTTGATTTTAGAGATTCGGTTCCGATAAATTTTAATCGGAAGTTATATCAGAGGTCGATGACGTGGATGATGGCTGGTATAAGTTGGCCTGGCCTTGAGTTATTTCTTAAAAGCCAACTACGACCTCGAATCTATCGATTAAAGATAAAGCTGCAACGTTTTTGTATATTAAATATAGCTTGGCTCTTTTGGAGTCAATTCGTTTGATTTAAACCACACTCTATACGATTTTAAACCTGATTATTTTTATTTATAACACCCAGTAAACGCCTATTTTTCTACTAGTAATAAGCATGTTCTGATGCATAGTATATATGGCGTTATTTTTCAGTTCCGATATACCGCTTCCGTAACATCCCCAATATAGGTCATCATTGATTATTACATTTTGCTAATTCGTAGTCACCCTAACGGATTATTGTGTTGAAATATCGGACGGTGACCGAATTATTATTTCTTTGTAAAAAAATCTATTATTGCATAACCAAACTAAATAACCAATTTCAATAATATTTAAAAAAGTCTTTTTCTTTTAAATCTGCGCCTGAATTCCTAGGGAAATCATTCTGCAAGTTGTTCATTTTTTAATAAAGTTGGTTAAAGATATACTACTTGTGTATTTTTTTATTGTCTCATAGTGATAGGACTCATAAACAGCATATCATTTTCAGAGCCTTGATAGCTACTAAATCGGTAAAAGACTAAAATAAAATCCGTACGATTGTAAAAAAAAATATCCACTGCTTATTAATAATAAATTCGAAGATATAATAACAAAATTAACAATCATAAATCACTTCGTTATAACAAATAGAAAAAAAAGAATGTATAGTAGAAAAGAAGATTATATAATAAAAAATAAATATTTTCATACTTCATAATAATACTTTAGAAATCACATTTTTAGTATTTTATTATTTAAGATAAGAAAATCAATTTTAAACGAATTCATATTGCGTTTTATCTTTTTCCTTGGAAAAAACAAATATTTTTTAAGCACCGTATAATAATTTGATTATATTGCGGCAACATTATATCGTAACAATGAATTAAACGTTAATTTTAATATTTAATTTTGAAGGAACAAGTTGCTGAGTATCATCACTTTTTTTAATTTCTTAGTCACACTTTAAATAAATGCATACTTATTATAATATGAGAATGACGGGTAGGAGAGACCATAAATGTTTAAAATATTTCTTAGGCCAGAGCCAGACATAGCTTCATTTGAATGATCATTTCAATGATCAGGTAGTTCGGCCGGAGACTTTATGTAGCTGCGCAAAGTCTTGTAGAACTTTGTAGTCATCAATGACAAAAATGTACAAAACACTTTGAGCTATGTCTGGCTCCGGCATTAAAAATACACAATTAGTAACAGTGATACGTATATATGTATATATACAAAATACGCAAAGTGAATTAAATGTATAATTTAATATGCATATAATTGTACATAATATTTTGCTACAGTGTATAAATTAGAATTCTCCATACAATTTATAACGTGCAGTAGTAAGTCTATAGTATGTTGGTCTATTTTTTATCCAAATTACTTTTCTATATTATAGACTAAAATAGAACAGCTAGTCGTTTGCTTATTACATACATATTGGAGCATGTTTTTTTTTTTGAATATATGTTGGTTGTATAATAAACCGTATCTGAGAAATATAAGGGGAAAAGATGGCACCGTCAAGAATAAACATATTATGTCGAGAAAAAGAGATAAGGCGAAGTAAATGCATACTAGGAATGATTTGATTTTTGTTAAAAAAATATTTCAGGCTTACAAAACCAAAATCAATTAATAAAATAAACGTGGCCTCATCTCAAAACTGCATTAAGTACATTCTTCAGAAATTTTAATAAAGTATAGTTTTACACGAAATAAACCGACTTTCGTCTCTAAAATATACATTCATTAAGTACTAGCGGCCCGTCCCTGCTCTACACTGATATTTACATTGTCGAAGTTTTCTTACGGATTCCTAACTTTTTCAAAATATTCTACCTCCTATGTTCATCAGGGATAATGTAGGATTCTAATGGTGAAGGAATTTTTCAAATCGGTCCAGTTGTTTCAGAGCCTAGTGAATGCAAACAAACAATCAAACCCTTCCTTTTTATAATAATATATGGGACATATAGACTACTTGTTATGTAAAGTTGTGAACTGTAAATCCCCCTATAACACCTTTATTTCACAGTATAGGAAAACGCGTTGTAGGATTACTCTCGTACAACGCGTATGTACGGCCCCGAATGCGCCTAATATTATATTATATAGTTTGGAATAATATCAATGCGATATAAGAGCATCGTATTACAGGGGAGATTACAGTATGTTAAATATTGCATTTAAGTCAAATAATTTTAAAATATTACGAATAAACGAAATTTATATCCACCTTCTGCCTTCCTTGGTTATACAATTTTGTCAGATTCTATCGCCAGGTGCATAAAAAAAGAATCATCAAAATGGTTCCTATGGTTATACGAAAGTCGGTTAAATATTAATAACTAAGTTATATATAAAATACTATAATAATAAAGTCCACAATAAGTTAAGTTTGGAAGTACCTTTTAGATATTAAATATAATTTTGATACAATGTTGCAGAGGGTTTTAACCGATTAAGCCAGTTGAAGACTTCATCGTTGACTCTGAGGTTGCGCTTCCTTGAAAGAGAAGACAAATATATTTTTATTATAATTATTATTTTTAATTAGCCTATTGCGTCCCACTGCTGGGCAAAGGCCTAAAATAATTTATTACAAAATAATATCTACAAGTAATACAACTTCCTTAAAATTGTACAAGCACACACAAACACACGCTGACACACACACACGCTCGTACGCATCGTATACGCACACAATATCTTATAGGCATATACACCATTACATAGCACTGCTCCATTAATCAAAACCAGTTATAAAATTAATCTGTTTTCGGCTTGAGTTAAGGTATAATAATATTTACCACGCATAATTATATTTTCGTCAGGAGACCATCCAGCTCCAATACTTCTGGCACTTCGATGTCTTCTAGACGTATGGCAGAGGGGCAGTACTGGAACTGCACCGCGTAGATCATTTTCGTGTCCATCAGAAGATTTTGCTGGAACGAAACAGGTTTTTAAGTGGTATAGAGAATCACTAGTGGACCTGGCAGCGGTCTGGTTATTCATTACTAGAGATCAACGGCTGGTCGAATTTCGGCCAGAAACCTTTATGAGTATATCACTTGCTTAATACAATGACATATTTTTTAAAATTTAATTTAATATGACATAAAGATGTTATGATTACGCTTTGACATCAGTGAATAACAAAAAGTATAAAAGTGTGAATAAATCGTTTGGCATTGGTGTGCGTGAAGTTGTATTTTAATAATTTTATATACTTTTAATGCATATTTAATATTACCATTCGTACATCCTACTTTATGTTAAGTATAATTGTGTCAAATTTCATACTCCGCTCTATTTAATATTCCGCTCGCGCAATTTTCATAAAAAGGTACCGAAGTTTTTGTTTCACGTATTAAATATGTAACACAATTTTTTTTCTACTTTATTATAATCGAAATCTTTATTTATATAAAAATTGCAAGCAATTATGGTAAAACTCCACCAACCGGTTCTTTACTGGCGTTGGGTCCAGCCCGCTCCTGCATCAACTTCTGTATCTCATGGATGAACTCCTTGGTAACTTTTACTTCATATTCCTCGGAAGGTGTGTACATGTTTAGGATCTTTAGGGAGAAAAGATTTAACAGTGTTAATACAAGCATATTCTTCAATATTTAAATATATATATTTAATCTTATGTGACATAAGACACTAATGTGATAGATCCCGATAGAATTCGACAAACAAAGTTCAAGGTCAAAGTGACGATTAAGTGATAATCAACATTTTTACGGATAGTACAATATTTAAAATTTATTCTGAATGATACGCAAAATTTATATTGAGATGATTATAAAAGATATCTATTTTTAATTAAAGTAAAAGATTTATATAACAAAACAAAACCTTAACAACGCAAAGTACTTAATATAAAGTAAACAATAACTCACCTTACAGACTTGCATGGCCGACAAGTCTGCGCACATCTCCACAGTACTGGTCACATCGGCCATGGACTTACGGGCTTGTAGCAGCTGCACCGCTTGCGTTATGGGCTTCAGAACACCCAATATCTCCTCCTTCTACAAAATAGTAGGCCAAGTAAGTATACAGCAAGCTGTGTGCACATAGTGAAAGGGCAGCTCAGCTCAGCATAATGCAGCAGCAATTATTATCAGACATGCTGCGCTGATTTTCAGCCGACGCCCTGTGACGTCTCGGTTGTTAGGAAACGGTTATTAAAAATGAAAAACAAAGGTAAAACAAATATCAAATTATATAGAACGAGCTGTTTCTTCCGCGAAAAGAGAGCGAGACCCTTTTGACCTCCTTAATTTGGTCCTTTCATAGCAGATGTCTAATAATTATAAACTAGCTTTTTGCCAAATTTCATTCTTGTACGTCCCGCGGTTTTCGAGATTTTTTTATATAAATGCTTTAGGTATTTTGCACGAGAAATGGGACAAAACGAGATGTTGTATGGGTTCAGAGTTAGTAATTGGTGGTGCCACAGAGATGTCGAGCAAGGCAAGAAGTTCAGAGAAACTCGCACGGTTGTGGACTTTGGACATCAAGATGGTGGGGATGAAATTGGAGTTTTGACACGATGTTCGGTGGGGAATTTCAGTTTCTCAGAATGATATAAGTATTGATGTAAAATGACAAAGACTCACGCTCTTTTGTCCATACTCATCGAGGTTGTCTTTGATCCAGGTCTCCAGATGCGAGATATTGTATCTAATTTGAAAACCTTTGACCCAACAGCACAGGTCCTTTCGCAACAACAGTTGATTCAAACTGTAAGCGCAGATGTAGTAGAAGAGCTGAAAATAGAAAGTTTAAATAAAGCCAAACTGACTGGAACAGAAAAAAAGGATAATACTGTATTCTGGGAGATCACTTTCAGCATAAGAATAGATCTAAAGAAGCCCCTGAGTCTAATCATAAATCTAAACTAATTAGGTATGGAATGAGTGGCCAGTCAATGATACATAAAAATATTTTCTTAATTGTGCAGCCATTTAGATGTTTTTTTGACGCACACATACACAAGATTCCAAACATGAACGCCTAGGTAGTAATGGCATGATGACCAGCACCGATAGTCCTTTAAATGAGACCCTCTTGTTCGCGAGCTGCTTTTCTGTATCGTCGTCCGTCGTCGTTCCGTACTCAATTGCAATAGGGCGACCATTGTGTGTGAGAGGGGTGGATGGGCTAGTTGGCGCGTACTCCGGCCAGAAGTCGAGAATCCGCTGAGGCTTCTTCAGAGCTTTTTACAGAGACCTCAGTGTCATGGAGGTTTTTGCCCTATATATGTCTACTCCCTTGTAGTCCAGAAGGACCTGAGATGGTGTTTCTGGTGCATCCATGAAACCTATTACACTGACCTGTTTGAAGATGACAACTCTGAGCGATTGGTCCACGGCGTGAACTTTGAGATACTCGTGCGTGGTCGCCAGCTCGTGCTTGAGCCTGGCCGGCCCGGCGGAGGGCGGCGAGGGCGCGGCGCTACGTGCGGGGCCAGCCGGCGGAGCGGGCGCGGCACCACGCGCTGGTCCCGGCAGCCCCCCGATCTCCTCGTACTCGAGGATGGCAGGAAATATCAGACGTTCCAGCTGCCTCTCCAGAAGCGTGATCAGACCTGTAACGAGTAGAGTATAACGAGTTCCAGGTTAGTCTTTTAAGAAATGTTTCAATACCACAGAGATTGCAATTAGATTTAATGATTTAACTTAAAAGTATTGTAATCAAATGAAAAAAATGACCTTCAGTTGTGACGATATTTATAGTCCAAAAATCTTTGGACACGGTTCAAATTAGACACCAAAACATTGTTCAAATCTCTATAGCGATCTCTGATAAGAAATGGCGCTACAAGATGATGATTTTGCATACTATTATAAAATTTGCTTAATAATTTGGCCGTTGAAAAACATTTCAACAGAAGGCAAATATTGTTAGAGTCTACCTTGATATATCCATATGGCGATGTCTGACAACACTTGTCGGTATTCAGAGAGGTCGAATGTCCTCAGACTTTGTTGATTCTGGCGCGGTGTGTTGGCGGCTTGGTACACCGCGTCACCGCTGTACTGCCGGAGATTGTTGAGTAGCCTGGGAAATGAACCTATCATAAATACGCAAGTCCAAAACTAAAGATACATTAATTTTGTACGAACGTCTTCATGTCGTCATAAAAATCTTGATAAATTTTGATTCATTTCATTCCAATATTGCTTAACCCTTTGAACGCCACCAGTGGGTTAAACGATAACACCCATTCTGACCATGATAAAACAATATTTTATTATTCTAAATAATAGATTATAGGATAATTTGCAATAAAAATAATGATTTAACTCATTTTGCGTTATATTTCTCAAAAAAGACATTGGCATACCTATGTTCCTAACAGCTTGACAAGATTAAAAACTTATTTTCGAACCGCTGGAGCTAGAAAACTTTGAGTTCCGTCCTACACATTTTTAAAATCCTTTACTAACTAACAAATACATAATAATATAATGGAGATGTATCAAAATACAATAGCCTGATAAAGGAAGAATTTAGCAATCACACGCAACTGTGCCGTATTGTTTATATATAGATAAATTTTCTGTATAAACACTCACCGCAGCATGTTAGAAAGCCACATGGCATTATATTCGACACTCTCAGTTCTGCGTTTTAGGGTCTTCTTAACGCCGGTTTTGATGGCCTTCATGAGCCCGTGCATTTTGGGCTCGTCGTCTACGAGGTCCGTGTGACGTACCATCATGAACAAGATATATGCTGGTAGTCCTGGAAGTAAGGTCACTGCCACTCGAGGTTTTAAGTCTGAAAAGAAAGAGGTAACACATTCAAAGCACATGTATAGTTCTCTAGCCAAGGATTTTATTTCGAGCAGTAGCTCATGCAGTAGCATGATTTCATAAATATTTGTCATTTATTATTGACGTTACAATATCTTGTAAATAGCTGAACGCCGGCTACACGCGCGAAGAAGCTAGCCCGACTCATTGTCACGTTCTGACTGAGCAGAGCTTGCAAGCGAGAGTGCGGAAAGCGTTCGGTAATATCGCGTTAAGTTATCGTCACTACTTTAAGATTGAGGTCTGGGCATATTCCATTGAGAGGGTTTGCATTTCTTATGAAAAAGATAGATTCACCCAATTGTTT
>JANCMC010006824.1:0-14278 GCA_024363005.1 Charaxes varanes
CCAACAGAGTGTATAAGCCCCGCAATAGCCTGAAAATCTGGTCATCGTTGGTAACACCGAGGGGAAAAAAAAGGCCTCAGGGTCGTTCGCCAACCCTTTGGTCCGACCAAATCAAGGATGCCACCTCCTCTAACAAGTTCTACCAGGTGGTAAAGTCAAGTCTGGACTGGGACCAGTGGAAACGGATTGTCCGGGAAAGTGGATCTTGTAATCACGATCCTCAGTGATGAGGGAACGGATAAAGAAGAAGGCTAGAGGTGTGAGGGCACTAATTCCTCGTGGGTTTAGAGTATGTTCCCCCATTGTTTTAAATGCTTGAGGAATAGGATCACATGTGATGATAATCACAGAGAATGTGCTTGATCGTTTCCGAATCCTTGTGCCAAAATCTGTGGACTGCTGATTGAGATAGGTAGATAGTATGAAAATGTTTCTAAAGTCTACAATGACCCCTTGGGATATGGTGGCTACTATTCCTTGTGTCCTGCTTAGATTCAGGAGACGATTAGTGCATTTTTGCGAGTACATAGAGTCATATTAGCCAATCAGCAGCCTCATGCCTCAATATCTCCATAAACGGAGACATATTGAGGTGGTTTTGGTTTTGAGGCAGTATTTTAAAAAACCTTTACATCATATATAAAAATGAATCCCAAAATGTATTGCTAAGCACAAATCTCGAGAGCAGCTGAAGTGATTTCGCTAATTCTTTTTTTATAATATTCCTTGAAGTACGCGGATTCTCGCGCTCATACTGCGAGAAAAATTTAAAAAATTGCCCGAATAGGTCTTAAAACAACACTTTTCCATACACCTGTAAAAACCTCGTAGTCATTCTTAAAATTCTATTTCTACTTTAATACGATACCATAAGGTTCAGGAAAGGCAAAAAAAAACAGTGACGTTAGTATCGTATAAATACTGATGTTAAAATTTGTCAATATTTTCTCACAAACCGAACGAAACGCGACAACAATACCATCACTTGACGTGACAGCATTGCCGCCACTTCACGCCGATCTGATGTGAGAAAGTGGTACTGGTACCCGGACGCGCCGGCCCAATTTGGCTACAAGCGCAGCGCTACCTCTAATTAGAAAGGCGATACGAAGTCGATGCGATACGATGCGATGCGATACGATGTCTTTTACACTTTGTATAAACAAAATACATCTACTTTCCACTATAAAAGTTGGTACCATGTGCATCGTTTTAGCCGAGAACCTTTTTGGCTTGGTACCAACTTCAACGCATCAGTAGGTGTCTACTAAGTAAAATAGCTATATTTCTAAGTCGGTCTAATATATACATACATATATAGGACAATATGACACACGGACGACTGTCCTTAAGGTAGACAACTTAATGCCTGTGTTACAGGTAACAGCAGCCTGTTATACACAAATATTTTTCTTTAGAAATATATAAATACATACATACACCCAGACTCGAGGTGAGAATCGAACCCACGACCCACGGATCGGCAAGGTGATCGGCGAGGAATGAGTAGACGGAAGCGTTGGTCGATCTATACTAACATATTTGTAAATCTGAAGAGTTTGTTTATTTGTTTACTTGAACGCACCAATCTCGGCAAGTATTGGTCCGAATTGAAAAAAATCGTACAGTGTTACATAGCCCAGTTTTCGAAGAAGGCTATATAGGCATAGGCTGTTGTTATATTATCACGCTAAATGTTTTCACGTTAGTACGTTACATATTATAGTGATCTTATGTAGAAACTTTGCCAGCGTGTGTCAGATTTTATGGTGCGTTACAGCGTTTACACTGCGTCCGTACAGCGCCATCCAGAGGCATCTCTTGCTGAAATAATTTGAAATTAGTTCAAAACTGTTTTTCGCGCGAGTAGTTGGCGCTTCGGTCGCTCGTGTTGCAACACCAGAGAGCTCGCAGACGCGCTGCCGGCCTTTGAGGATTGAATATGCTCTTTTCTTAAAAGCCCCTAAGTCATATCGCTTCGGAAAGACCGAAACTGCTAACTATTCAAAACCAAAAAGTTTTATTCAAAAAAATTTTTACAAGGTCTTTTGAATCGTCCAAATATTTTAAAAGCTACGATTGATTGGAAAAGATTTGAAAACATTTAGATCTTTTTAAGATTCAGAAAAAGCCCAAGATTTCAAAAAGTACTTAATTCCTAACATCAAAAACATAGACAAGATTCATTGCACCCTTACCTATCTTTATCCAGATAGGGCTGTATCCTGTGCGCCTGAGTGAGTTCAGAGGACCAAATCATGACTGGCTGTTTGTCTGTGTGTCCCAAAGCCGCTAACTCCTCGTCCCAAATCTGGAGCGCCCTAGCGTGGAACTCCGCCCAAAGTTTAATGAACCCTTCCACAGTAGTGTCGTAACCCTTACCCTGCATGTAGTTGACTATCTCCTCTGTGGAGTTCCAACAGGAGAAGAACACCTGAAAGTATCACGCGAGGATTTTAAAATAAAACCACTACCTTGCCAAAAGGAAAAGCAAGATCATAGCTTAATCAGTATTAGACATTTGAGCTGATAGTTAGGTTAAACAGTTCTTGCCGCGGCTGGATGATAAATGGGTGACTCGTCCAAAACCTGGTCAAAAATTCAACCTTCTCAGTGTATCGGAAGTCATGTAAAACAGTGGGTCCCGATTAATGTCACTGAGTGATATTTGTGGGGGGTTTTTGGAGCAATTTAAGCAAACCCTGGTACGAGACCATGATAATGCTGGGTACTGGTGTTTTGCAAAACCTATTCCCCTAACTGAAGAGCTCTGGCAAGCCCTTTGGATTAAAAGCTACAGCCAAAAAACCCTTTACCTCATCCCCTCCCATGTGAAATTGTTGTCGGTTTCGTTCGGTTTGTTAGACTTCCCGGTGGCATAAACTCGTCATTAAAAGCCGGCAACGCATCTGCTAGCCTTCTGGTGGTGCAGATGTCCATGGGCGTCTGTAGGCACTTAGGTGCTTGCTGCCTGCTCGTTTGCCCCTCGTAAATTATAAAAATATATACATGTTATTCATATATTCGATTGAGACCTGATTTTACGGTATAATTACACTCTTATATTTTATGTATATAGACAGCTGGATCTTTTGTGCTCGCCCCTTCCCTTGTTCACTCAGTTATAAGGTTTCAAATATCCAGACGAGCAGTTCTAGAATCGCCTGCACCCTGAAGGAAACGTAGTCTTCCGGCTTTGGATAGTCCACACCGAAGAAATTCATTCTCATTCTATCCAGCCCATCACACTAGCACAAGAAGTTCCCTACGTTACGTTCTTACAATATCATTTTTGACCTTATCAGCACATCCAGTAACATTCTAATTTATTAGGATGACACTTTTATCTAAGGTTTGAAAAATGAGACCTAAATTCATTCTAATAGCAAGACTTTGCCTAATAAATTGGAATTTAATTAGGACATTACTCACGGGGAATCCGAGCCCTTTTGCTACATTTTAAACTGATTTGAAATTCATAATGTATTTAATTTCGTTGCTGCTTGTAGGGTCCTATGCGCATAGAACCTGTTTTAATAGTTTAGTTATTGTAAAAGTAGTTCACAAGATATTCTGGAAAGTTCTCGGACCGAGATGATGGAAGCATGAAGAGGATGGAACATTCAGAATAAGGGCTCACACCGACATCAAAGACCTACTCTGACCAACCACATATATCCATCCAATACAAAGAATTCGCTGACTCAAAAATTATTTAATTCTATCAAATTCCAAATCGGAAATAAAACACGGTGACGTAATAGTATTACTTGTCCCATTTTATTTCTTTTTCTTAATTTTTTAAAAGTTTCGAGATCTTCTGTAATACAAATAAATAATAAATAAAATAAAATAAATACAGCTCCTCCACGTCGGAGTTCACGATCCAGTCGCAACCGACCTTGTAGCATACACCTAAAACATGTCATGTTTCTATATAACCTTTATTAGTATCACATACACCTAGACTCGATAACTGGAATCATCCGCGAACGCGAATGCGCGATGCGATCGAACCTAAGTTCGTACAAATGTGCGATGCGATTAAACTTAGTTCGTCCAAATGTGCGATGCGATTAAACTTAGTTCGTCCAAATGTGCGAAACACATTGATGTCTAAATGCCGATTTACATCAGACGAGCGAATGCTCATTCTACCATAATTCTACTCTGTCAGATTCTTTTAGTTTAAACAGACGTAGAGAATACTTTCGAACTTTTTTTGTGTTTATAAAGATTCTAAGTCTTATTAAAGACTAAGAACGACCATGCGGTTACACTAACTTATCAAAGGTTTAATTTAAATTTCGAACTGGCTTGCACAGAGAAAGCTGTTTAGAAAAAAAAAATACTTTGGCGCGTAAAAAACTATTGTTATTAGTTGTTCGTCAACTTTGTCATTGGTTTTAAATACTTCTTCAAATAAAAGTTCTGAATTGTACAACTTTGTTTAATTTCCGCGCAATATTTGAGAAAAGTACTATACAAGCCTTGGCCGCCACTAGGCATTGACGGACTTACGTATGTGTGCCTCGGCCACATTCACACGTTCGTCCATCAATGCCTCTCTTGCTGGCTGCTGCAGATTACTGCAGTACATTAGTACTATTCCAGGTATAAAAAAGATGGTTTATAGTAGACATTCTCTAAGAATAACCTAACCTAACCTAACCTAACCTAACCTAACCTAACCTAACCTAACCTAACCTAACCTAACCTAACTTAACCTACCATTAAAATTGCAACGCCCTAACGGGGCATCATGTATAATTATAATCATGTGCAATTAAATAAATAAATAAATGAATAAATGAATAGATGTAGCGCCACGTTTGTAGCCGAATTGGGCCGGCGCGTCCGGGTACCAGTTCCTCTTTCTCACATGAGATCGGCGTGAAGTGGTGGAAAGCTGTCACGTCAAGTGATGGTATTGTTGTCACGTTTCGTTCTGTTTGTGAGACTTCCCGGTAGCCTAAACTCGTCATAAGAGGCTGGCAACGCATCTGCTAGCCTTCTGGCCGTGCAGATGTCCATGGACGTCGGTAGGCACTTAGGTGCCAGTTGCCTGCTCGTTTGCCCCTTGTAACATAAAAAAAAAACTCGAATCAAATACTTCAAGCAGAAGTATGGGAAACTAAAGGAAAACATAATTAAAACTTTAAGTCGGGAATTTGTGGAACATGGTAAGAATTTGCTACCTCCTTCGTTACTGTTTCAAGAAAATTTTCCCGGAAAATAATTCCCAGACTCCGTCAAGGATAACGCCAGCGACACCAAGCCGGGCAAAGTTTCTAAATGTTTCTAGGAAAGTGAAGCAAACTGTCATCAATACGAAAGCCTAGTATATAACTTATGAAGTCGAATATATTAACACCAGAATATTGCACATTATTAAAAAAAAAATGTAAATGACTACATATACTCAATTGTGGCATACATTTGAGTCGATCGTTAGGTTAAGTAGCTGTTGCTTCGACCGGGTGATAGATGGGTGACACATTCTAGCACTGGTTTATACTTGATATCAAACCTCCTCCGTGTTTCGGAAGGCACGTAAAACATTGGGACACGATTAATGTCACTGAGTGATATTAGACGTAAGGTGGAAGAGATCGTGGGGGTTGCGAGGATGACGTCAGTATATAGTAAACTAAAAACAATTAGAAAGGAATTTATTGATGGTTTTTAAAAAATCGCTCGACCGATTCTGATAAGACGGGACGGGATTAAAGTATGGTCTACCAAACAAAAAGGTGCCTTCGTACCTGATCGGACGTTACGTAAAACCAAGTTAAAATTTCACTTCACTGCATTATTATTAAGTGAAATAACATCCATTAATGCGAGCGCTTATGCTGATATAAAAAAAGGTTGACTGTATAAACAATATTACTGATGCTGACTCGATCCATATTAGCCACAGTACCACGTAACATTTTTCCTTTATTGGCACTCGGTCAAAGGCAGCGGGACTTTATTTGTCAATTTGCCTTGACAGAACAACGCATCGTATATTTCTGGGAATTATGCGAACGTGATTCTATTTTGAAATTTCATGGAAACAGGAGTCAAGTGATTCGATCGCAAAAAGTATTGGAAGGCGCTATTCTAAAAAGTAACAGCAATTTATTTTTACCGTTACTTCGACCTTTTTCGTGGGGCTTACGCGACTGATTGACTGTCAAATTTCGCTCCGAGAATCAATCTGATTCAAAGTCTAAAAATGCTGCATTCAAATCTTTTTTTGTTTGTAAAATATGATATATACATCATTATAAATAATTCCAACTTTGAAGAGTCAAAAGAGCGAGTTTATCAATAAAAATGTTGAACCACAAAAAGAACCAGCAGGAGTTTTAGTCAAAATTAATATTAATAAATTAATAAACTAAATAATTCAGAAATGCATACGCATCTATCCAGTTCAATTAAAAATCATAACCAATATCGTTTGATCTAATATTTAGGACTTTTTGTGCTTTAAAGAAAGAATCTAATCTAATATAGGGTTAACTAATCCACACGGCGCGATTAGAATCTTACGGGAGTGCCTTAGTCCGTGGTGTGAAACAAAAGTCAAGTTCAAAAATCCGTAAAGTTATGGTCGGTCGAAGCCAGCTGAACGATAAATTATTAAAATAAAACCTCACGCACACCAGTGCCAAACGTTTTACACACACATGTATACATTTTACTATAATATTGTGCCAAAGTGTAGTCATGTACGTACATACATATGTACGTATAAGTTTATAAATTGTGCACTATGACAAAGTCGTTGTACAAATAATTAAAATTTGTATATAGCTTTAAAAAATGGTAAAAAAGTTCAAAGAAATCGGTACAAAACTGTTAATTTCAAGAAAAAGATGACGAAAAATTTCACCACTGGGGAGTGTAGAATCATGTTCTATATACCCTTGGGATGCGTATCGGTACGATGTCTTTTACACACTGAATAATTATATTTTAAGTAACAGACTCTTAAACGAGGTTAAACTGTATATAGGCAGAAACTTACCCAAATCAAAACTTTGCCAATTCCAGAAAGGCTTTCTACCGTAAAACCGTTGAGGAACCTTCGTATTACGAGTCAATTTCATATTTAGCGGCTATTTGGAGCCGAGCTCATTATGAAAACTCGCCTGAGGTGTGATCGATACGTCTGTATGCCGCAAAATGGCTTATTGCTTGGGTAACCTCGGTTTTGTACAGCTATTAAACACGGCCAGTGCCAACAAAAGGCTAGGGAAACTAATATCTGACCTGCTTTTTGGGCAATTTGGTTTCAATCGTCTGTAATGTGTCACATGATTTATTTTTAACTTCGACAAACATCTCTATACCGTGTATCGACTTCAATATACCAATACTGATGATCGATGAACGTGTTACGTAAAAACCATAATGTGTATATGTACTAATATATAAAGCTGAAGAGTTTGTTTGCTTGAACACGCTAATCTCGGGAAGTATTGGTCCGATTTGAAACTTTTTTTTTTTTAAAGAATATTAGGAATACTTTTTAGGTATGTCTAATATTCCCTTTTCCCCTCCTACTAAGCTTACTGGACACAGAGGTTGATCACAAGCAATGCCAACCCAATCCGATTCACACCTGCACGTGCCCTCGTCACATTCACCGTGATCTGTAAGGGCATTTAAACTTATATAAATAAATTAGCTTGAACCTGCCACTACGACCGCGTTGTTTTATTCGACTTTCATGCAAAGCATATATCACCCCTTTTAAATTTCATTTTCGCTACAAAATGTAGCCTATAATCCTTTTCCAAGGTCCATTCTTTCTCTATACCGAAATTCATCAAAATTGGTTCGTCGATTTAGGTGTGAAAACAGAGTTAATTTTAGATTTATATTATTAAGTAAGGATAATTAAGTTAATTAATAATATATATTTTTTTAATTAGCTAAAGTAAAAGCTTTCGAATTTGCAGAGATGCTTGTACCCTGTGCATCTTTTACCACACGATCCGCGCAATAAAGTTGTTTCCAGTGAAAGATTTTTTAAAATAGACATTTTTTTAAACATTCTTAATACTTGACAGATGTTTAAAAATAGATATTATATAATTCAAGTAGAATTACTAAAATGATTCATACTTATTCTAAAAATATAAATCAATTAAATTAAAGACATAAATTCAAGCGCAGTAAATTATGTATTAGTAATAGTGAACGGCAATTCAAGCGCATGACGTCACCTCTTGCCAAACAATTTTTCGTTGGCAAAGCGTTACGTCATACGAGAATTCATGATAGTCAGAGCGTTTTGGAGCGAAAATTGATATGGATTTATAAAGACGCAAAATTAACCAAATGAAAATTTGTTTTCGTTGAAACATTAATATTTTACGTTTAGTTGACGGCAAGGCATAATATTAACTACTTTCAGAAAAATAGCGAACTAGGCTATTACGAATATATGGCTGTTGAATTTCACCACTGGATGTAGGGTCAAAACACAAAATTCAGCCCATCGATATCCAAAAATCTAGAATCGTAAGGTTTGTAAGCGATCCTCATGACTGACACCATATCTCTATAGAACCAGTAATTAGCAGTATTTGCAAATCCATGGACATGATGATAATAATCAGAAATCAATTAAATTATGAATTTATCTGATAAAATAAAATTGCAAGCGACACTAATAGGGATTAACAAAAAGGAAAATACAAAATACAACAACCCGGTATGATAGCTTAAGTTTCTAGCATAGCATATGACGTCACGTACATTGTCAGTGCGTTCCAATAAGAGAACGCAACGTTTTAAAATGCTGTTTCAGGTATTCGATATTTGACAACCACGACCGTCACGGTCGCAGCGAAAAGCGTCGAAGTGACGCTCAGTGGAACGCACTGTTAAGATAAAGTGACGTCATAATGACAACTTTGATTATTTTGGAATGAATATTAATCCTTAAATTTAATTTTTTTTTGCGACAAAGAAGAAGAGATAAAAATCGTAATTGTGGTATACAGTCGTTAAATGTGACGTCATCTTTGGATGACCCCTAATTTGTCTTTGACATTTCTGTAAGTGCAGGGATTTTGTTGATGCACTAGAGAACGTCGAATGACGACGTCAGGGGGGTTCATTATTAAAACAGACTGCTCGATAAGGTTTCCTTGAAGCGTTTCTCGGATTATTCATTAAAAGGGTAGGTAAGTGGGGAAGCCGTACGTATTTTTTCAGTCTAAGCGTATCGTACTAACTTTCCTTTATACATTAATTTCTTTTTATGTTACAAGGGGCAAACGAGCAGGCAGCAGACACCTAAGTGCCCACGGACACTTAGGTATCCGTGACCACGACACGGAACAGCCTTTTTATAACGAATTTTCAACTATCAAGAAAAAGTATTCATACCTCTAATTAACGAATTTTGCCAACCCAAAACCTTTATGTAAAGTTCCCACCAATAAATAACTCTTAATCTTATAGCATGTGATTCACGTCGCGACATGTACCGACACGGCTTTGTTCGTAAAACTATTATTTTACCTCTTTAAAACGAATTTTAGACCAACCTAAACTCAACATAACAAACCTCAGTTCAACAAATTACTTGATATAACGAATATTTTCTTGTTCCCCTCCGATTTGTTAAATCGAGGTTGCCCTGTATAACATTTTTTTCTATATTTTCGAAACTCTTAGGAGTCACTGCTTGCTCCCATAAAAAAGCCTTGCTGATACTAAGTCAAACACTAAAAAGCATATAATTACAATGAGATAAATATACATGTTAGTATAAAATTTGAAATTATAGCTTTTGTCACATTAGTTCCTCAATTTTCTTGCCCACAATTGCAGAACCACTATATTGCTAAAGGAGTAATTTAAGCGCTTGGCACTAACCACTAATGCCAGTGTTCTTTCCCCAGCACAGTCTTATTTGATACTGCTGTGTATAGGTAGAGAAGTGTAGTTGATTATAAAGCTATACATAAATACATTGTTTTAGTTATTATTAGGGATGGGCAATAGAGGCTTTGTTTGTTAGCGAAACGAAACTATTTATTGCGTTTCAGCAGCGGTTTTTGGAACGCTCGATTTTAATAGTGGGTTTTATCAATCGCGTCTGTCGTGACGTAACGGGGAGCGTAGCGCCACGATAGCGGGAACATGTTAAGTTTAGTTGTAGTTTTAAATGTCGCGTATTTATTTTCCGATTAATTTATAGTTTATAATAAAGAAAGTGAAACTTTTTCTATGCTTCTTCTGGTTGGAGATAATTCACTATACCAAACAAAACAAACGATTTTTAAACTAATATATGTCCATAGTCCAGTAAATTTAGGTTCTTAATCATTTACTATTAACAACTAGTATAGGTATATCCTAATCTATTTTATTGAGCTATTGAGGCGCAACGGTATAAGGTATGGAATGAAATCCGCAAGGTACCCGGATTAAACCCCACCATCGTTGGGGTATTGTTGCACCCACTCCTAATACAAGCTTTTAATTTAAGCTTTGTAGGAGGGGAAAAGGGAAATTTTTTTATATTAGGTCACGCATACATAGGCGTATGAACGAGTCAAAACACTGTTTTGTTTCAACCACTCCACCGTTGCATCAAGATCCTTTTTCATAGAGGATTGATAGCGTTGAAACACTATAATGATCAATCATGAAACATGTCGAATGTTGATGGGCTGCGCGCCACAGACAAGGCTTTCGGAAACCTGCTACAAAATAGATAGTTTTATATATCCTAATAAGTACTAACCACTACTGCACAGATAACCAGTTTCAAAATATATATATATATATATCATAGCATAGCAGCAGTAGTAGAGATATATATATATATATATATATACCTCTACTACGAAATGGTCAGAGAACATTCTATTAGATAAACAAAGAACCTACATGTTATGGTGATTCCTCTCTGACGTTCTTGTTCCATGTAATCAGTGATTGTGTTTCCATGGTGGACTTCGCCCATAGATCGAATTGTACCAGAATAAAAAAGCATACGTTCTGTTGTTGTTGTTTTACCTAAAATTTGATGCAAATATATAAAAATACACTAATGTATTATTATGAATTGAAATACAAACAACACATACACATTTACATACATACATACTCAACATACAATTTAAATTAAGGTGAATTAAAATTGTGTTAAAAAAGTAATAGTTTAATTAAGTTTTGTTCCTTACATTAATATAGTTTATGTTATTTTATATTGTTTCATAGAAGAGCAGAGCACTTCTGAAACAGAGATAATTCCACTACCCTTAAAAGAAGGCCCTTGAAATGTACTATAATTTTTTTGTGTAATTATATTGCATTTCATTTATGTTTGTAAATTTCTATGAATGGATAATTTGTACTGGATATTTAACTTTTAGCAAATTTGAAAACTCAGCCTGCAAACAAATATATAATAATATGATATGACATTTTTTTGTGCAAGTTTTGGATGTCCTAAAGAATTATTGTAAGTAAATAAATATTGTTTAAGCAATACATTACCAATGGACACGTATGTTCAAATATTACATAAAATTTGCTAATTAAAAGTGCATCTAACCTGCATCTATATGTGCCAATATTCCAATATTGCGGATTTTATTAATATTAATTTGCTCTCCTCGTGTTTCCGCACTACAATATTTCCGAATTTGCACATGCTTAATAATTTTTCTGTAATAATTTATGTGACAAAAGCTCTTCATATTATGAATCCAAGTTATTATTTCAAATTCGTGTTTTGATATGATTTGAAGTTTGAATAGTTGACACTTGACAGTAACACAGAATAGATAACATGAGATTTATCTTTATATCATGTTGATTCTAAGTACCATGTTTAATGAAGTATCTTTCATTAACTTAACTTTCAAAACACTCCAAATGCTTTTAACATTTTGGAATATATTTAATACTATATTTGTGCTTGATACAAAAGCTAACTATATTTTATACAATTATATATATTTTCCCTACTAAAATATAAGTATATGTTTTTGAACGTTACATATATTTCTCTCATTTTAAAATATTTCTGTTTCTTTCACTCACACCAATGGCACCTGCGTCGATTTGTTTGTGTTGAATACGTGACAATAAACTAATATTTTGACTGAAAACAAATGTGCAATAAGATCTAGGAATCAGTTAAACAATGGGAGTACCAGCATTCTTTCGTTGGTTAAGTCGTAAATATCCAAGTGTAATTGTTGAGTGTATTGAACAGAGGGTAAATAACCTTAACCTCAAAGTGGATAAAAGTTTTTAATTCTTTATAAATTCTTACCTTTTATATATTAATTTTAAGCCAACCGACGTTGATGGCCAGCTTATACATGCAGACCCATATCACTGCATACGGGATACCTACTTAATGTAAATACGGCACCTTATAAATAATGAAGGTAGCTAAATCTTCACATAATTAAATTGCGATTTCTGTAAGGTTGAATACGAACTATGTAGTGTTGGTGATAAATAATGCAAAGACGTGGTTGCACTTTCTTTATTGGTCTCAAGGACCTCAGTGAATAATCCTAGATTTGAAAGGTTTATTGAAAAGTATATATAAATATATTCCTTTCAAAATGTTTATGTGTTTTATTATTCAACGTACATTCGTTCATAAATCCGCGTAATTAAGGATGTGGCACGTGGTGCTGGTATAATATCTTCGAGACCTGCGAACCAAAACTTAGTCTAGCTTTAATAACGGCACGTACGTGTAAGTTTATCTAGAACTTTGGGCTATTCTCATCTGGGCCTGTATAGGTTTCAAAGTTATTTAGAAGACATGAAATTATTTACTACAAACTGTTTCCTGCGACTACGTCCGCGTAAAACTTCGAGAGCCCATAGACTTCCTAATCAGCCCCCACTGAAAAATCCGTTCTTATCGAATGTTTACTAACTATATACTACCTTCGGGATAAGTGACCTTTCGTTTTTCGAGATAAATATAGCTCAAATGATTGTCTCTTATGCTGTATTTGTTGTGTTTGTAGCTACCGCTACATAACGAGATGGCAATGATGTCGAGTGGAAAAGGTTACACCAAAGCAAACTAGGTGGCGCTGTATGGATGACGACGACCACAGTACAAACACTGAAAATCTCCATACAATCCAACTCACGCCAGCGAAGATTCTATTTACTATATATAGACCTTCCGACGAACTACTGTCGGCAGGCGCGGCTGCCCCGGGCAACTCCAACTAGCCCGGACACAAAGATCTTCCTTTGCGATGGTTGAGCATATCGACCTACGCTCTCACCTTTCATTCCTCGCCGAAACCTTCCATATTGACGTGCCTTAAAATATTTTCTCCGAAGTTATTCCCTCACGGTGATTTTCGATAGAACGCCGACGAAATTATGGAATTTTTAGCGAGCGTTCAATTTCAGTAAAAGTGAGGTTCCTGGGTTTGTATGAATTAATTTCGTCCTGACCCGCGTATTAATTAATATTTAGGGCTCCCATAACTTTCTGAAACGTTCCAAAATATTTGAATTCATTAATTTTTAACTCCTTCAAGGTGAATTTTATAAAACCTTAATGGTTGGCAAAAATGATTTAATTTTTGTATCATAGTGATTTTTTAAGGAATGATTTTTTTAGAATACCTTTGTTACACAATAGTCATATACCACATTGAAATATGAGGGTAACAGATACATTAAAAAAAAATCTTTATCAATTTTGGCTAAATGCCCGTGCCATTTTTAGGGTTCCGTAGTACTACAAGGAACCCTTATATTTTCGCTCTGTCCGTCGTCCGTCCGTCTGTCTGGCCGTAAGGTGGTCTCCCCTAGCATTTCCAAACTATTAGACGTAGAAACTTGAAATTTTCCATGTTGATAGAACATGCTAAAAACTCACTGGGAAAATTATTTTGAACGAAATCGGACAAAAACTTTTGAAGTTATTTAACAAATACATTTATAGCGAAGCAGATACGGTACCCTCTATATAAGCGTGTCTTTACACGCTCATGGCCATTTTTATTAAAATATTTTATCAAGTTATAATCTTTCTTTTTTTTACCTCTTCCTTTCTTATTACTCTACTAATTGCATTATAAAAAATCCGGGTTCGTCTTCGGAGCAGCCATTTCTGTAATGAGTTGGGCTATAGCCTCAGATCATAGAAATAGTTGATCTGTGGCTATAGCATACTCGCTCGCGATAATCGCTTTCTTCAACAAGCGACCAACAGCGTTGTCCGCGTCGTCAGTGTAGTAGAGGCACTCCTTGTTGCGGG
>JANCMC010006831.1:0-12712 GCA_024363005.1 Charaxes varanes
TTTATGATAGTGTTGAGTATGAGTAGTACTTAGTGATAATTGTGTAAATAAAGTTTCAAAAATATACAATTTCTATCGCATTCACAGAATTTAATAATCCCACACCTATTTCCCCCCTCCCACTACCGAATGCCCCCTCACTCTAACTTGAAATATTTTATGATTGCTGCTACAGAGACCTGCGACTAAAATAGCTACTTTTTTGACTGTCCCGTTAGCGCAGTTGGCAATGACCCTGCCTTTCGCTACGGGAGTCGTGGGTTCGATTTCCGCCTCGAGTCTGGGTGTATTATCTATATTCTATGTGTATTATCTATATTCTATGTATGTATATATATCTTGGTGTATTATCTATATTCTACTCTAAAAAAATATTTGTGTGTATCAGGCGTCACTTACTTGTAACACAGGCATTAAGTTATTGCACCTTAGGAACAGACGTCCGTGTGTTATATAGTCCTGCATATGTAAACATATATGTTTTTTTTAGGGTTCCATACTCGTATAAAGAACCGTTGTAGTTTTTCTCTGTCTATCCGTTTGTCATTCCGTCCGCCCGCAAGACGGTCCCCCTTAACATTTAATAACTATTAAACGTAGACACGTGAAATTTTCCATGTTAATAGATCATATTAAAAACTCACCGGGAAATTATTTTAAGCGAAATCGAACAACAACTTTTGAAGTTATTTCACAAATACCGTTACCGCGTACCAGATACAGAACAACTCTATACAAGCGTGTCTTGACACGCTCTAGGCCAATTTTTAATTCAAATTATCGACACTTAAAGAGTATGTCAAGAAAAAGTAAACACAGCTTCGTGTCGGAATTTGCTTACATTTTTCGCAATTACAAAAGAATAATTGATAACGGTAAAAGAATATAGTAAAACTTTTCAACAATAGATTAGTAGTTCAAACGCGCAACGCTGTCCACCTTAACTCATTCTTTCGTCGATATTCGTGGCTGAGTTTTCTAGCTACAAATTGGACTATTTCGTTCGCGCCTCACCAGCGACCTGTCACCACTTATACAGTCCACTAAAACAACTAAGTTTCCCCTACAACAATTATTACATTGCAATAACTTACTTTAATAATAATTTATTATTTTCTCATGTTCTGGTATTGTTGATCTCACTTGTTTTGCTGTATTACATGAAAACCGTCTTTTTAGGAAATATAGTATATATTACAATTAGAGGTAGTGCCACGCTTGTAGCCGAATTGGACCGGCGCGTCCTGGTATCAGGACCTCTTTCTCACATAAGATCGGCGTGAAGGTAGCAATTCTGTTACGTCAAGGGATGGTATTTTTGTCGCGTTCCGATCGGTCTATGAGACTTCTCGGTGGCCAAAACTCGTCATTAAAGGCCAGCAACGCATCTGCTAGACTTCTTTTTGGGCAGATGTCCATGGGCGTCTGTAGGCACTTGACTAACTGTTTGCCTCTTGTAACATAAAAAAATACATTTCACTTGTTGCTCAAAAATCCGAAGTCAAAGTTTAAATTCGGAATTTCGAATTTAGCTTAACTTTAATTAGAACCTAGGTACTTTCAAAAACATAGCTTATCCTTTTTTCAAAGGTTGACCGTGGGCAATTGTTATAGAAAAAATTGTATCTTATAGAAAAGGAAAAAGAAGAAAATATTTAACTAGGGGACCCGGCAGACGTTGTCCTGCCAGAACGTAAAAATTGATAAAAATATAACTTAGATATCAACTACATTGTCATCTGCTGGGCTGATTTCTGAGTTTATCGAGGGCGCTTCCGAAACGCATACAAAAATATCATTCAAATCGGTCCAGCCGTTTAGGAGGGTATGTAAATAAATACAAATAAAAAAAAAAGATGCTCCGTTTGCATGTAAAGTTCGAATTAATCATCCATAGCGGACCCTTCTTAGGCCTCACGCGGGCTGCATAAGCATTGATTAAAAGCGTGACACGATTAAGACATGCCTCCTGAGGATCTAGTAAAGTCATCTCGTCGACTTACTTAGGATGATAATGTTCGTGCTAGGCCCACAGAACACAACCACAAAATGACTGTATGTATAAGTATGTTACAAAGTATGAAGTCCGCATAATTCTATACATATTCTTTACATATTAAGGTTTGGTCATTTTAAGTTTGCTCATTGTTGCCTATTCTAAAATCAGAACCATTCTGTTAAAGTTTCATATTATTTAAATAATTAACTTCATAAGTGTATAATAATATCTTCATTATTATGCGAGAATGAATGATTTTGATATAATCAGAAATTTACGATTTATATTATATGAAATTGCTGCGTTAGTTCAAGAAAAAGTGTAGGTAAGTTAATTGAAATAATAATTATTTTTAATATATCATATGGTAACTTTAAGAATATGCTATAACTTTTAGAATCAGGCGTTACTTTGCGGAATTCCATAACACGCATGAAATACTAAACTACTTTGCTTAAATACGCGAATGCATATACAGGAAAATCGGTGCAATGCTTCAACCCGAAAGCTACACCACCGAATCCGCCAACAAAGTACAGCACTACACTGACTTTCCGATGTGCCTCAACGTACGTTTCGCTTCGACACCCAAGCATCATCAGGAGATAGACTCTACAAAGGTCATTCGTAAAGTCTTCTTCGTAAAGTCACTTTGATTGACAAATGAGACTGACGACTGTTACTAAGGTAGACAACTTAATAACAGCTTTATAGGTAACATACACAAATGTTGTTTTTTGTAGAAATATATAAATACATAGGCCAGTCTACGCGAGGGAAAGAAACGATTTGGAGACTATGACTGGACTGCAAATAAACGAAAACAATTTATGTAGGTTAACGAAACGCGACAACAACACCATCATTAGACGTGACAGCATTGCCGCCACTTCACGCCGATCTCATGTGAGAAAGTTGCAGTTGCCTGTTATGCACAAATATTTTATTTCTTTTAGAAATATATAAATACATACATATAGATAATACACCCAGACTCGAGGTGGGAATCGAACCCACGACCCAATACTAATATATAAAGCTGATGAGTTACTTAGTTTGTTAGTTTGTTGGTTTGCTTGAACGCTTTAAATTATTTCAGTGTTAGATAGCTCATTTAGCTATGAATGCTATAGGTTACGTTATGAAATCGCTAAGACCAAAACGAGGCGGAGCACCGACGAAAAATGTTTCAACATCGGCGTATTTTATCCCTTTTCAAAGCTTCTAAAATCAATATACATAATATAAAATCAGAGTCGGTAACGGATAGTTCTTAAATAAAATAACACGTCCACGATATTTTCTAGATTTGTCAAGTTAAGGTTACATTTAAAATATTTTTATTAATATATAAAGGTTTCGTAGAATTGACTTCGATCGCACATGCACGGTTTATACGAGTGACACGTGTGGAAACTTTGTGAACGTATTTCCAGAACTAGCTTTCATATTAAGAAATTTCCGATGTTTACGACACTAGTTCGGAATTGTGAAAGTTTGTGCATATTGACTGAAAAATAAAAACTTTATCGTATAAACTTTGCAACACAGTTGAAGAATAATAGAGTCTCTCGAAAAGCTTCAGCAATTTTTTAATAGATTTTGTGTTTTGTTAAATATATTGGCGATTAGATAGGTAAAAAAAAAAAAATTGTCGATGGGGTGATCGTGACGTCACACTAAAGGTTACGCCTGAAAATCAGCGCTACAGTGCTCAAAAGAATGCTGCATATAAGCTGAGGCGTAATCCTTTTTGGCCAAACGACCCTATTTCATTATATATTTCTGTTATACACAAATATTTTTTTTGGAAATATATAAGTACACACACACACACACACATATATATATATGATACTCAGACTCAAGGCGGGAATCGAACCCACGACCCCTGGAGCAGAAGGCAGGGTCCCTGCCCGCTGTGCCAACAGGCCAGTCAAGATTCTGAAATTTTACTTACATAGTTACATTTTATTAAAAAAAATTAAGTGGAAGATACGAATAAGAACTGTGTATGCACAATTTGTAGTGACATTTAAATAAGACAAAATAATAACAGATCCCCATATCATTAACACTGAATGTTCAATATTAAAATTAATGTTTCAACATACATTACTAGGTGTATGGACAAAACTCCGAACAAAGTATAAGAGTTCATGAAAATAGTTTTTTTTTGTTATTCAATGAATACAATCAGTTTTTATGTATGATTGATGACTAACCCAAATAACCACTAGTGGGTGTTTCTATCGGTCGAACCCACCCACGTTTAATGGAGGTATGGTTCTCCAAGGTTTCCCTAATCGTGCGATAGCCCTCCTTTCCCTTTCCTTATTATCTTACGAGCTGCAGCTATCCGGTATTATAGTTACGGATGCACTACACCGAGTGCACTGAATCCGAAACAATTTTTTAAAATTAGTTTGCAGCCACATAAATAAGTTTTTATAGGCTACCTACAAAAAAAAACTTACCGAGAGCAGCGTGCGGTAACCGTGGTGTCCTCTGATGCAGGTTGAGCAGTGTCAGCAATCTTCTCGCGCACTCGGGCCAGTCCTTGCACGCTAATAGCAGAGCCCTTGCTTCTTTTGCGACTCTTCTTAGTCGTAATGTTCTGCAGAGTGCCCTTGCCCACCGAAGGGCAGTCACCAGCTCGGCGCGAACAGGAATTTTCCTTTTATCAGATGATTTAGAATATGTTTGAATGCGGTAGTCGCGTGGAAATCGCCCACATTATCTTAACGATACCTTTTGCTGAGGTTGTCTGAAATTGTAACGTCATTATTGAGGTAAGAAAAATACAATGCCTTATCGGTAGACATTCAAATTCAAATTATTTATTTTTAAAGAAACATAACAACGCACAAACGCTTACATGTTCAGTGACAATTGCGACATGCAAATATATATCTTTTATAAAAATTCTAACACAATTCCAATTTAACATTCCAAATTAATATTATATAAACTTTAAATTTAAAGGTCATGGTATAATTGTAATATGGTAGTAAATATTTATTTCATCTTTTTAGAATTCTTAATTTCATAAATATCTGTAGTCAATGAATATTTAAGTACTAAGATAGTCTTCAACTTTATAGACACATGCAATTGTAAGCCAGGTTTTAAGTTTTAGTTTAAATGTATGAATGCTTTGTGTTGCTATAATGTCCTATGGGAGTTCATTGAATATTTTTACAGCCGTAGCAAGACTATTTCTAATATACGACTACTATTTCTACTTAAAAAACGGGGACAGAAATCCGTCCGGTGGTCGGTACAAACACAGACTCGTAAAGCAACAAAGTGGAGGTGAATTGGAGCGTTACCGAGTATATTAGGCATAAAAAAAGTAATCTTTAAAAAAATGATAAATAATAAACGAACGTGACAAATTACAAATCTGCAACTAAAAATATAGAATTATATGCATTTGCATGTAAAAGGTTTAAAGCTTAAACTTAATGACAACAAACTTGTTTGTGTCTCATCACTGAGTGAGGGTTTTTAAGGGTTCTGTAGCACTATAAGGAACACTTAGAGTTTTGCTCAGTCCGTCCGTCCGTCCGTCTGCCCTAACTAACTTCTACAATTATATGCATGAAATTTGGTACACTTATGTGTTGCGTATTGACTTTATTTTTGGCTAATAATAATAATAAATATTTTAGGGGAGATATATAACACTAAAACACAAAAAAACAGAAAAAAAAAAAATAGTCCCAGTCGTTTAAAAAGAGTTCAGAGACACACACACACACACACACACACACACACACACACACACACACACACACACATATATATATATATATATAAATAAAGATAACTACGAGCCAACGGTTAGACGGTTCACTTGAGTGACTACGGACTACGGACTGACTGCCGTGACTACGGACGCCAATGGACAACAACAACACCAGTAGGCTCACAGATGCGTTTCCGGCCTTTGAGTAATGATTATTCTCTTTTCGTGAAGGTCCCTAAGTTGGTGGTGGTTTCCGATTTAAATTACACCGTGTTTCCCATCGCATTTGCAAGCTTATATAAGTTAGCTACTTATCTATGCCGTAGGCTGTAGGCCGTAGGTCGTAGGCCGTAGGCTTATTTAGCCTATGGTATACCCTAGTTAAATAATCGGAATCTTTTGATACGAATCAACATACTACGGTGGAATGGAGGCGGTGGGTTTGAAGGTGAAACATGGCGTGCTTAATACGATACAGCTTACTATGTAACGATGGTATAACATTACATATTTATGTAATACTAATCTTAGCAATAAACATGCAATGCCGTTCTTATATATTGCTAAAAAGCTAATGCCTGATACCTGAGCCGTTATTAAGGCCACTGCCCGGCGAATGCAAATGTGGATTTAAATCTGTAACAAATCCAGCTTCTTTTTTTTTTTTTGATTCGACGGCAAAGTACATTGTTGTTTTTTAGGATAGAGGAGTTTGGTCTAGACCAAACTCCTCTATCCTAAGCCATCAATGTGAAATGAAATTGAGAGAATCAATAGGAGAAAAACTTTAAGTACATTTGAGCCTCAATAGCTCAACGGTATAAGGTATGGACTGAAATCCGCAAGGTACCCGGTTCAAACCCCACCGCCGTAATATATACATATAATAAACCCAGACTCGAGGCGGGAATCGAACCCACGATCCCCGGTGCGGAAGGCAGGGTCACTGCCCACTGTGCCAACGGGCCGGTCAAAATGTACGTATGTATTAGTTGGTTACATTAAAATTTTTAATTTTGTTTTTGGACTGAAATACTTTATGGCGCTTTAACGTGATAACTTTAACGAGCTACATGGAAACGAGTTCCCAACCATCACTAGTTATTTGTCAGAGCTTGCTGTTTAGTAATATATATAGCAAAAGGAAGGAATTTCCTTTTAGGACTCTCACGATGCCTCTCACCCCTTTTTATCTATGGATTTCTCATTTTTACTTTTGTCTACAGGTCAGCTCGTGTGGGTAAGACTTCACTAGTCGCGAGGTTCCTGGGCACCAAATTTGAAGACAGCTATACGCCCACCATCGAGGACTTCCACCGTAAGCTGTACAGGATCCGTGGGGAAGTGTACCAGCTGGATCTCCTTGATACCTCCGGGAATCATCCCTTCCCTGCGATGCGACGGCTTTCTTTTTTAACTGGTAAGTGTACTCCCATTTCACACAATACTTTGATGCAGGCCTTTTTTGTCACTTCTTTAATAGGAAACACACTAATACTCGAAAGTTGTAACTCTTAAAAAAAAAAGTGTAACTTCAACCAAGAGGACAGGGTATTTTATATTTATTTTTTTAATTCTTTCGTGTTTTTTAGTTTTTATACGCAATTTTTAGATATTTTCGAAACTCCTGGAGCGCGCTGCGTACCCCTGCGTACCCCTGCGTCTCCCAATAAAAAAGCCCTGTTGGAATGCAGTTTTCTTCCTAGCATTATACCGGTCTAAAACCAGAATCCGCTAAGATTGCAGAGGATAGGATTTTGGGGCGAGTTAAGATGGCTGATTGCCGTCTGACGTCATGCTCGGAACGCCCACGATCTCATTTATGTCAGAGAAATCTACGGGACTTAATGTAGCAAGTAGAGCCTTAGGAACAGACGTCCGTGTGTCATATAGTCCTGTATATGTTTATTTATTAAATATCATAATATTGAAATTAGGTTTTACATACAAAAGGTGACTGAGCGCCTTAATGCAAATTCCTTAACGTAACAAAGTAGGTGCACATATTTGAATATCCCATTATTATGTTTAATACGGCACTAATTTGCTTACCTTACCCAGCTCGATTGGTAATAACGGGTCTGGCATTGCACAGCCCTCGGCGGTTCGACGTGTGGACCAAATAGCTTTTCGCTTTTAGACAAACTTTAAATAGCAGAAATCCTTAATATAAAATAATAAGCTTATAAATAGATAGATTGAGAACTGAAAAAGGACTGAGAACGAATTTTCCTACCTTAGGAATCTCAGGTAATACCTGTGTTATAGGTAACAGTTTTTTTTACTTCACTTGTGTAGGACATATACCTAGCTGTGACCGCGACTGCGTAAAATAAGGTAAAAAAATAGACTCAATTTTAGCGTTCCATAAATGGGCTATCTAACACTGAAATATTTTTTATAATCAAAACGGGCCTTTAGTTCCTAAGATTAGCGCGTTCAAGCAAACAAACAAACAAATTCTTCAGCTTTATATATTAGCATTTAGCATTATATATTAGCATAGCTAATTCTAATAAACTTATTTACATGTAGATCAGGACCTGAGACTGGGATCGAACCCACAAACCAGTCAGCGGAAGGCAAGGACACTACCCACTGTACCAACGGGCCAGTCTAGTAGTTAGCCAGTCTAGAAGTCAGCCAGTCTAGTAGTCAGCCAGTCTAGTAGGAGGTAAGAAAATAACTTTAAATGAAAGTTGCCAGTATTTAATTAAAATATATATGGTCATATAGCCTGTTTCATTAATAAGTTCATTTATTTTCTATCCACAGAAAAATAAAATTTAACAATTAATATAACATACGGTTGTCACGACTGCGCTTTGATATCGTCCAATACACGTGTGTGTAAATAGTGTAAATCGTTTGGCATTGGTGTGCGTGTGATTTTATTTCAAATATTTAATATATTATTATTGCATATTATATAAAAGTAATAGCATTCGCACACCTTCCTCTATATGAACTACAATTGTGCCAAATTTCGTACTCCTCCGTCTGCGCAATTTTTGTAAAATGGTACCTAAGGTTTCACAAACGTTTAAAAATGATAGTGACTCACGTCATATACTTACGCTCTAGGTCTAACCTCCTCCCAGTCATTAAACATTATTTCTCGGCAAGCTCCATTTGCCCACAGCTGCCCGTGCGGGCAGTTACGTGGAACAGTAATAGCGTTTCGTGGTAAGATTTTATCGGAGTCCCTGTAAATATATATTATATATCTATGTATAAATAATGAATCCCTATTTCCCTTGGTCCCGACATCACGAGACCACGGCGGCGTAAAAATGCTTCACCGTATTATTAAATTATTTCTAATGCAACCTTAACGCGTTTGACAATTTAAACTTTCTTAACGGAACCTTATGGTGTTTGACATGACATTGGCAGAATATCGTTTAAAACAGATACTTCGATTATCTATGTAAATAAAAATGAGGTTCCAAAACGTATTCCAAAATAAACGGAAAGGAACTGAACTAGAACGGAACGGTAACGGGAACGGCAAAGGGATATGATAGGGATAGGGATACGAATAATATTATAGGTTAATAGAATGTAGTAAATAAGTAACCCAACGTTAGAGCAGGATAGCGTCTGTCAGGTCCGCTAGTATATAGATACATGAATCTCTGACTACACTAGAATAGAATCTGCGAAAGGTTTTATTACCAAAACTTGCATAGATCATATTTTTATGAGATCAAGGTTTGTATAATGAAAAAAGGAATAGCAAAGTGAAAGTGACAAGGAAATGGAACAGAAACAGAACGGGAATGGGAATGGGAACAGGGACGGGAACAGAAACGGGAACGGGGATAATATAATGTAGTAAATAGTAAGTAACCCAACGTTCGCGCAGGATAACGTCTGCTGGGTACGCCAATTCTTAATAAAGGCCGGCATTATTTTTCCAAAATCAGTCTTCAATGGAAATTAAACAACTTTTCATAAATCCGTGATTAATTCTTTTGCGGACCTAAGCATAGTAATTTATACTAAAGATCGCCTGGTGGTTGAAATTCGACCACAAATCTTTAAATTTGCGTACTATATGCTTATATGAAGTTATATATCAAATTTTAATTCTTTGTACGATGACATTGAAATATTTGACCATTAATATTTTCATTGTCGTTATGTCAATGCTTTGATATAGAAAAGGTATACGTGTGTGTGTTAATCACGTAAATCAATTGGCATTGGTGTGCGTGTAATTTTAATTTTAATAATTTTATTATTAATATTACATATTACAAAAATACATTAGCACTCGCACATCATCTCTATATAAACCATAATTGTGCCAAATTTCATAGTACTCCGTCCGCGCAATTTTCGTAAAGTGGTACCGAAAATTTTCTAAGATGTTTCTACTACAAGTGTGTATAACATTTAAAGTAGATGTTTTCAAGTATTCAACTCTACAAGCTAAATAGCGTGTAGACGCAACACGCAAGCACGTCAATATCAATGGCTTACAGCGCGTGGTTGAGTTTGAGCTTACAATAAAAACGCTGCACACACACAAGCAAGTCTTGCAATTAATTAGTGGAAGAGCGCGCTTTTTTAGACTGAATAATCTTCACTTAATACTACAATTAAAGTTGTTAAAAACTACTTATTTTTACCATTTTTTACAGGTCTTCATAACTGGCTGTACTTTAACAAAGAGGAGGTGGCGAACCGTGTCAATTATTTGGGATATTTAAAAAAAGTTGAACTTGGCAATGTAAGCAACATTTTTAATCATTTCTTCAAAAAAAAAAACCTACCTTAATGATCTTTGTACCCCCTTGAAATACCCCTTTGAACTTAGAAGTTTGTACTTAGGTGTCAGAGTTGAACCTCTTATGAATTTAAGTTGGCTCTGTCTAATGCGGGAGCCAGTCATAGCTCAGTGCTTGTACATTTTTATCCTTGAAGTCTACAAAATACCACAAAACTTTCCGCAGCTACAGAAAGCACCCGGTTAGACTACATGATCATCGAAAAGATCATTCAAATGGAGCTATGTCTGGCTCAGGCATAAGACTACTTTTTTATTATCAAGCAGGCGCGGATCGAGCCATCACAAAAGGTGGTGGGCGCTACACTCATATTTTGGATTTTCGCCCAAACGCGAGTCGGTTTGATTACTTGCTTATTTATTAATATTATTATTATGGCCGATATAGGGATGAGGCCCAAGCACGAACATAATGAACCGTTCAAGTCGAAGACTCGACTTTGAAAATATTAATGCTAGGCCCACTGTGAAACTTCCCTAGTGTCAACGCGGGTTACATTAGCATTGATTAAAAGTTGACGTCATAAAGACTTGCCTCCTGTGGGCCTAGCACGAACATTTTCATCCTAAATATAGTCGAATCGTCGAATGGTTCGAAATGTTCGTGCTAGGGCTTCTGATGACTCGTTTTCATTTCTGTTGGGACTCACGGAGTACCAGTCTTCGTTTTTTTTGTTTGTTTAAAAAGTATATGTTAACAAATAATTTTCTATATTAATTAACATTCTTGCTTTGTTTAAATAGTCTCAATCCTAATTTAAATGTTTCGATTTTTGACGTGATAACGTCTTATAAATCGATGAACGCTGGTCGCATGCACGAAAAAGCATGACTCATTGTCACGTTCCACTTGAGCGGAGTGTGCAAGTGAGAACGCAGAAAAAGCGGTAAAGACGCACAAACGTCCTAAACATTTCGTAAAAGGACTTTACAAGCATCCAATGTTTTTTTTTTTTCATGTATTATTTCAATGTATTTATTACAGAAAGGAGCCGTCATTAAGTTGCATTTCAATCAACAAGGAGTAGACAAACCTGTTGGCACGATATTCGTTGGCACATCGCCGGAATTGGAAATGGCAATTTATACTCTGTGTTACGTCACCCGAGTTGATAACGATTGCAAATTAAAACTTGGCAACTCAGATGTAAATATAGTTACATATAATTATAGATATCGCAGTAAAAATTACATTGGCAGTGCTTATCCTCAAATATGATTTTATATGGCAACACTAAGATGACTATGAATGTTTAAAAGTCACAAAGTCAAAATTTATTTATTCAAATTATTTCAAAACTGTTTTAATATAATACTGAATGTCACTTTGGTAATAAATTATTTGAAATTACGTTTAAGTGTATCTATCGATTCTCTTGCACAATAGTTATATTATATTAATTAAAAGATTAGTTGAAATTCCCTTCTAAGAATAGATTAAGTTTGCATTTTGTGATAGTAACAATTTCAAATTAGTTAACTTCGATTTTAAATAATGAACAAAATTAACTGTTTAGGATATTTTAACAATAGATCTTAAATACTGCCTTTATAGGCATAGTATATTTATATATACTTTATATATTTCTATCCATAGGTGTCTTAATAAACTTATTATCAAATTTTAATATCTTTTAATTACCCCACATTCTGGTGACTATTAATTATTAACACAATTTAAATTTTGTGAAAGCGGTCGTTTCTTGGGTTGCTACCATAAGAATATTACCTATTTTGTCACTCTACTTAACTTTCTTTAACTAATTTAGTTATCAAAATGAAGGTCATAGTCATGACTAGATGGCTCTCCAAACTAACTTAATACTCGATAAAAAATAGCTTTTTAGTATTAGAAGATAATGTAATTAGGAACACTAAATAGGGTACCATAAAGCCGATAAGAATTTTAAATATTGTTTTTTTCTTATCGTAACACTTCAAGAATAAAAATAAAATAATAGTCTAAAAGCGTATTGTAAGTCTGTATTTGCTTTTGCCACGGAATTGTTGTTACTGATAAGCATATAACTTTCCTTAAATGAGATCATTGTTCATTTGCATAAAGTAGTAAGATCAAACCAAAATATAGGTATAATGTTATGAATAGTAGATTGATTACTATCGCTAAAGTGCTACAGTAGTAATTTACCTGTCATTAATTTCAGTC
>JANCMC010006838.1:0-14268 GCA_024363005.1 Charaxes varanes
TAGCTTTCGGGTTGCAGCATTACACCGATTTTCCCTCGTATTCATTCGCGGATTAAAGCAAAGTAGTTGTGTATAGTTTTTCATGCATCCTAATGTTTTAACAAATAGTAAATAAATAATTTTCATTTTCTAAAAATAATCAGCCAAAGTAAAATAAAAGCAATAATTTGCCATTTACCAAGTAAGCAATTATACGACTTTATGAGAAAAAAATATAGTATCAAAACCTAGGTTATATACAATACCTGGCACAGAAGCATTGAGTTAATTATCAAGAAGGAGACGTAAATATTTGTATGCCGTGCCAAGTGAGAACAAACCTTTATGTTATACTAGCTGTGCCCGCGACGTCGTCTGCGTAAAATTAGGTAAAAAATAATATATCCAATTCTTGCGTGATGATAGCATTCTTCGATAAATGCTATCTAACACTGAATGAACTTTTCAATTCGAACCAGTTGTTTCTGAGATTAGCGCGTTCAAGCAAAAAAACAAACTCTTCAGCTTTATATATTAGTATAAATATATGAAAAAGTTTAATTACACGTTTGGTGGGAACTCTTGATTATTCTATAATTTGAATATCTCGTGGAATGCGCCTTAACTTACATAAACATCATTAGTCATTTGTACTCTAAAAATAATCGGAGCATGTCATTGTGTATTCCCATTCCAAACTCTAGGAAAATTCGTTTCAACGATCATTTAATTGTAAATAAATTTCAATAAAAACGACGTAGGTATGTCGAGATGTAGGTAGGTACAATAATCAATTCATAGAAGACATACGGTGCGACAATTTTTTGTCATATTCAAATCCAATGCAGCTTTAAAGATTAATCTTGCCTGTTAAATAATGTATCCGTTGAAGCAGACACCTGTCAAATATAACTCTGATATTGCACAACGTCGTGCATTACATTACACCTATTTAAAGTGCGTCCTAAAACATCGCGGTGATTGTTGCGAATATGTTGCGAAATAGTTCATATACACGACGAGACCCCGCCAAAAATATATTTGCGAATCGGTAAGTCAACAAAGAAATAAAATTTTAACAAAAAAAAAAAAACGATTTCAAGTTGTCAGAATGGGACCAAATTGAAATGGGATCACACGGGAAGCACCAGTTTTCAAATAAGAAAGGTATCGTCTAAATCGATTCACCCACCCTGGTCACCCTTAACACTGAAATTTCAATCTAGCTGGAGTGGCCAGTTTTTCATCTTTTTATTTGTTCCAATACAACCATCTCGTATTCTAGTTAAAATAGTCTTGATGCAAAATTTGATGACACAATTATGAACTAATTTATTCTACTTTATCCAGTAGAAAGTTTTGTTAACAAACATAAAAGATACAGTCAAATTAAGACCCTGGAAGTCGGATGACAATTGATAGATGTATTCATTATGTTCGGTACGACTAATTGTCGATGAGGAAGCGAGCAACCTAGAGGAGACAGGTGTAGTGTATATAATTGCTCGCTTCTCCCAAAATAAAACACCTGTATTGCGCAAAGCTGTTACTCACGAATACCAAAACGTTGGAGTCAGACCGTCGACTACAGTCCGCCCGTGGGCGCCGCGTGTTTTTCTGTTTTTCACCCAAAATAACGACCACCTACAGGCGTAAGCTGGCAAGCATCATCTACATCCGTTAGATTGTAGCGCTGCATTTTATAACACCTATTTTATTCGCAGTAACATACATTATTGGAAGTATACATCTTTATTTGCGCACTGGTGTTACATCAGACTTGCAACAGCATTTTTACTAAATGTTATTCACATACTCCTTGAGGAACGAAATTGCCGTGTCTAAATTACCTTTTTCATTATAAAATTTCGCTAATCATACAACACCACCACCATTAAAGCACAGTGTTGCATCAAATCCTCGGACATAACCGTCTCTTACTGCAAGAGTTTCCTTCTGAATGAGATAGAAGCCATAGGTTCTAGTGTCTTCTTCTTCCTAACGTTATCCCAGTCTTGTACCAGGGTCCGCTTAAATTGCAGAGGATTTGACTGTAGGGCAAGTCAAGATGACCAACTGCCACCTAATATCATCCCCTAGCCCCTACAATCTCACCCCAAAATCACTCATTGACATTAATTCGGCATTCACTGTTATAAGTGCCTTCCGAAAGACGGAGGTCGGATATTTGGAAAAGCTAGTGTCAAAATGGGTCACCTAAACCCAACTACGGTAAGAACAGCTTAATCTAGCAATCGACTCAAATACCGGCCAATGATTAACGAACCATAGGTGTGACTTTAGATACATATTCAAGTAAATTAAATAATTAATTTTATTTCAAACACTTAAGGTAAAAATGCTTGGCTGTTTTCATGATTGATCTTTAGAGATTTCATTAATTATGCCAAAGTCTTGTAAACCGAGATCAGCGGACGATATTTCACGTTATTGCGACACCGATTTTATTGTGACATTATTTATCACAAGTCACAAAGCCAAGTTGAATACCGCCGAAAAACGCCCGAGATGATTTTAGTACCTCACAAATTATAATTAAATACAGAAATATATTTGGTAATTACATTTAATGATTTGTTTTCATTCTCCCTATGTATTATTAACTGGCTTACCCGGTAGACCTTGTCTTGCCCGATTTTTGACTCATCACTTATTAGCCAATTAACCAATTTATTTTATATCTTTTCCGTAAAACTGTTCGATTGTTTTATTAAAAAATATATATTTTTCTTCCAACCACGCAATGCTATCATTACTTTATACATAAACGATCAGAAAGAAAGCCTTTTCTGCTTAGAAACAAAATAGTGCAGTAATGTTGTATGAAGTTTCATTACAGCAATGTTTTTTTAATTTTCATATAAATTTACCGTTTTAATGTCTCACTTTCCGCTCGGTACAATAATCTACTGTTACATAGCACGTCAGTCAAAGGTTCGTTTGAAGTATTCTAAAGTAGCGACTATTTTTTGAAGTACTTTTAATTAAACTTTCAACTTTTCCTCGAGTGTGAGATGTATGTTTCTGTGTGTGTGTGCATGTGTTTATAGACAGGGTTAGAGATCAAACCCAATACTTTAAAGATATCATTTCATCATACCCGTTGAACTGTAAGATTCTAAAAATATTCACCTTGTCCCTAACATTTAACATAATTAAAAACAGCGCAAAAATTCTCGCGGGCGGCAGCAACTGTGAATCAAACACCACACCGAAGTGGTGACGCCAGATCGTCAATTTTATACCAGCGCTGAAATAATAATGCGTCCGTATGACCTTATTCCCGAAGGCAATGAAAAATTTCAGCGGGTGACTAAAATAAGCGTGATTCTGCTCGGATAATCTTACTTGCGCTTTATGATGCGGCTGCATTTCTGCTCAGCTGCGTTCGGGAACGACCTTGCAATGTCACGTTTCCCCCTAAACGTTGAATCACGTTTTTACGTGCGATAGGTAGGCGTGGTTAAGAAGCGTTATAGAGATAGAAAATATAGGTTGCCAGGGGGTGGATCTGTCCTATAATTGGTCAGATCCAGGGTATGCAATCCCGGACTCCTAGCTACTATAGTCGCTCGTCCGTAACAGTAGTATCAGCTTCCTTTATATCCTTCGCGCCGAGGTACCAGTATGTATCTTTCTCACATAAGATCGGCGTGAAGTGGCGGCAATGCTGCAACATTAACTGATGGTATTGCAGTCGCGTTTCATTCAGACTGAGAGTTCCCGCAAAACAAAAAGATCGATGTCGGTTTCTGTACGTTACGCTGTACAACGCCATCTATTGTCGGCGGCTAATACTTGAATCACAGTATTGAGTCGGCGAGATGGCGGCGGAATTGGCTTTACACGCCCCTAACTTGTCTCCAGGAGCACCCATTGGGTCCAGTTCACCTGAAGGTGAATTAAATAAAAGTTGATGCGGCTCGTGGTACAGGTCCAGGACGGGCAAGGAACTTTCCCGCAAGGCCCGTACGAGTCAAGTCTGTTTACAAGCTTTCATTGTGTGCGTGTTTGTGTGTGTTTGTGTTCAAGCAAGGCCAAGCTTGTAAAATTTAAATATATATTTTTTTTATTTCAAAAGGAACTGTTAACTTACCTATATACGCCTCTAATGACAAATAAAGAATAGGTTAGGTAATACATAAGATTCGAACCGTCGTTGTACTAACAAAGATTCAAAATGAAAAAAGCTTTAACTTAACCTCGCTATAACAAAGGTAGTATCACTGCTTGCAACATCTGTTATCTGCCAGTGAAATCTCCCTCGAAATCGGTCCAGCCGTTTCGGAGATAACCTGGAACAAACAAACGGGCAGACAACATTTTTAATATTTAACTTGCGTCATTGTTATAGGTTTCGTATACAAAAAATAATAATTTCAACGTTACAAACAGAAACTTCAATTTTATATGAGACTATATCAAAAACCTTTAGGGTTCCCGCGCGAAGGCTGAAAAACCAAAAAGAACTTACAAGAGGATAACCGCTGGAGTTTATTTTTTACATGGATTATAATCTCGACAATTGGAATATTGCCAGGACTGTTGGCAATCGTTCAAGTAATTTTGCGTTCTAAGGTAATGTCCTCAGGTCCTAAATAAACAGAAGTATGTATGATTTTATGATGTTGTTTTGCAGTTTATTTAGACTTTTAATGTACCCGCATAAGTCGTGGGGATTAGGGGAAATTTTATCCCGGAGCCAGGCATAGCTTCATTTGAATGATCATTTCAATGATCATGTAGTGTGGCCGGGGACTTTGTGTAACTTCACAAAGCTTTGTAGTACTTTGTGGACTTCAAGGACAAAAATGTACATCCTACATCTAGATGAAAATGAAAACAAACCACTTTTTATAAAACAAACTCAAATATTCGTGCAAGAAATGTTTGCGCCTCAAACAATACCTTATTCTCGCGTGCCATAGATGCCCTTGCAGTTTTCCGTTCGAAGGGTGTTAGGGTTGTCACGTGTTTAAAAATAAAAAAAGCATAAGAATCGAAGTACGAAATGAATATACATGCATAAAATAAAGTAAAATCAAAGTAAAGTATAATAAAAGTAAATCGAAATAGCAATCAAAAGGAGATGTCAAACGAATTTTCAGAAAAAATCATCTTTGTGGATTTTTTTTTACAAAACATTTCTAAAGATCGAAGAATAGTATATTGTTGCACACTATTTTAATATGCTCTAAATTAACACGAGAGCATTAATTACTCACTTCATGAAGGTGCGTAATCTAATTTTCTTCCAACTACATCTCATTCTAATTTGCGCTCGGTGCAACAATCTTTTCTTATATTGCTATAATATTTTCCTAAAAATAGGAATGATTACAAAAACTTCAATAATCTTTTTATATAACTAGTTCGCTTCTTGCGCAATGCTGATCAAGAAAAAAATAGGTATAAAAATTTTATCTATCATTTCAAGAAAAGAATAGAATATACAGTAAAATTTCAATCAAGAAATTACTCACATCAGCGAGGTACGACACGATCATGCTGGAGTAAACTGTACTGTCCCTAAAACCGTCATATAAATGCAAGCATGGCCGTAAAATAAATATGGCGATGGTATTGAACGACAATTATCTGTATATTAATACGTGAAGCGACAACTTTCGGTACCATTTTACGAAAATTGCGCGGACGGATGAGTATGAAAGTTGGCAAATTTATAGTTTATCTAAAAGGGTGTGCGAATGCTAATATTTTTATAAAATATGCAATATTAATTTATTAAATTATTAAAATAAAAATTGGTCGGTGATCCTATCCGTAGTTTGGAAGGAAATCGCTGGCAGGTCTCGTCTCTACATTTAAATCTGAGGGCTTTCCTTATTAAAGCCGATCTATTGTGCCTTTTTAAAGCAAATATTAAATTATAAATAAATCGAATGTAAGCGAATGCGTATAGAGAAATATTTTATTACGTTAATAAATAGTGTAAATTATTTTTTTAAGTGATTATTTTTAATGTCGTTGCTCACCGGGCGTCTGCGGTGACGCCGTCGCAGTTGGGGATGTAATGTTATATGTTATTTATGTATGGCAAAGTACACGCTGTTTGCAGCAAATAAATTTTATGTAAATATAATATAAGCAATGAGAGTACACTTTTAATAAATGGACATAATTATTATGTGTCGTTTCATTTTCCTGTAGGCTGTAACATTAAGCGATGAAAGTATTCATACAAAAGTGTAAGAATTTTTTTTACCGAGTATTCGTTAGGCGTCCGTCTAAATTAATATTCAGTATTCAAAAAAATATATTTATATTACAGTAAAAACGAGAAACCTTAATAATTTTACAAAATTACATTAGTCCACAATAAGTAAATATAACAGTATTTGATACAACAGTTGTATAAGAGGGTTCAAAAAAGGCGAGTGGCGTGAGTTGCAATGCGAGCCTTGGCGAGCATCGCAGTGAAGAGACCACCAGCGTTTTTTGACCTATTTCTACACCGTTGCATACAATACTTTTTCTACAAATAGACTACGTGTTTGAGATAAAATGTAAAAAAAAAGAAAAAAATTTTGTCGTTAGACCTAATATTGGAGTTATTTAAGATTAATTTTTTTTTATTGTGAAGAAAATTTTTTAAGTAAAAATGTCTTCGATTTTCTCAAGTCGATGTAGTTTAATTCCATCAATGACGCCTAAAACGTACGCTCCAAGCGTTATTAACATCATAATGGGGTGGGTCACTCCACCCCCCGGGTCCGTCACGTCACTGTCCCCGGATCGCCGACGATCGAGCGTCTCGTTTGTCCCCGACTTGAAGGGTTGGAATAAATTTGCGGGCACATTTCATGTGGAAATGAATTGGGAGACGGTTTGTAGCAATTACGTCTTACGACGGAGGTCGTTTTTAAAGCTCCTTCGCTAATTAAATAAAAACAAAAGTAATTCCAAATCGAATAATTACATTTATAAATACTTGATTTAAATAAGGTATCGAGGAAGTTAGCATGTAGCCTGCCTAATTATTAGCAACTGTGGTTACCTACAGACGCTTATATTGCTGATCATATACAAACATATTACAACAAGTAATGTTTGGATGTGGTTTTCCACAGCTTAGAAATGCTTCCACAGTAGATCAGCTCCATATTACGTTACGGTATTGTCTAAGTGCCCAGTCTCGCTTTTTTCTTGTAAATGAAAACTCTCTGATAAAAATTTTCTCGGAGCTAGAGTAGATAAAGCGTGAAAACATAAAGTCAATACTAATATATAAAGCTGAAGAGTTTGTTTGTTTACTTGAACGCGCTAATCTCAGGAACTAGTGGTCCGATTTGAAAAATTCTTTCAGGGTTAGATAGCCCATTTATCGAGAAAGGTTAAATGCTATATACTATCACGCTTAAATTTTTCACCTAGCTTTACGCGGACGAAGTCGCGAGTAACAACTAGTATAGTTAAATGTTGGTATGGTTAAATAGTAATATACATATGTAGCAGTTACAGTGATACATGTACATACGGTAGGTACTTACAGTTAAATTGCATGTACAAAATTCTAGACTTCGCAGCATATAGACAGTCGTGCAAGTTTTTAATAAAAGGCGCGGCTTAATTTCCCCAGCCGCAATTTAAGCCCGAAGATGGCATCCAATTTCCCACCAGCATATTTCCCGAAACAATAGACTTAAGATTAGCATTAATGGTGCTTATACCGGAGCTAGACATTGCTCAAAGTGTTTGTACATTTTGACCTTGAAGTCTACAAAGTACTACAAACTTTGCGAAGTTACTCAAAGTCCTCGGCCACACTACATGACAATTGAAGTGATCATTCAAATGAAGCTATGTCTGGCTCCGGCATTATGAAAACACAGTAAGGGTAAAAGATGTCCAGCTAAGAGGTGTTTTATTGGGCCAATCCCGGGATTACTTGTGTATCCTGTCACGGGCCATCGCCTTAATTGGGGTCAATAGTTCCCGGTCAAACCGCCGTTAGTTCGACTTTAAGTTCAAAATTGCTGCCGGGCTTTTTGGCGCTTGTTAATGTGCACCAATCGCCGGGCGGTGTATAATTTACGATTTATCACCTAATTATTGTATTTCAGGCATACATTCCTCTAATATTATTAAAGAAATACTGAATTCTCTGTTTTTTTTTTTTTAAATAGCTGCCTGTTTTTTGTATTGAGCTGGTAAAGGTTGGAATAATAAAAACTACTTTTTCAAAAGTTTCTATATAGATTTTAAAAGTTTTATAGTTATATGAAATGTTTAAATTCACTAATTCGTCTTTAAAACAGCAGGTAATTTATTATTTAAATTCCTTTCAACGAGCTTGTTTCAGTGAAACATAAACTAGCGAACTTCGAGCGAAGGTGAGTTCTACGATCCAAAAAACAAAAAAAGAATGTTTTTAGAGCCCATAGAGTTATGGCGGTTTTATGAATGATTTGTCCATATTTTAGATGGAATAAAAACTACTACCTATTACTGCCGATACATGTGAAAGGTCACCTGACCCAAAATCTCGAAAACCGCGGGACGTACGGGAATGATGTGTCAACTATATTATAGTTAGTAGACATCCGCTAAGAACGGATATGATAGGGCCAGATAAGACAACTGTACAGCGCCACACGCGGCTATTACGGAAACCAAATAAACGTTCGGAAAACTTTATGTTTAATATTTCAACAATTTTAATTGTCTTTTGGTTTCTACTATACACTTTCACTACTTTGGAGATCGCTAGTCAGTCCTTTAGACTATAAACTTTGTCAACATATAAACTCAAGTGTATGTATACCAACCTCCGTACAAGTTTCTTTTGTGTAGGTAGTTGGGATAAAATTATTTTTATATTTTTTATTCGAGTCTACGAACTCAGTCCAATTTGAATCAATATATATAATATTTTCTTTATGTTCCAAGAATTGGCAACATTCAAAGAAAAAGACCTTTGAAAGCTTCGAAGTCTTTTGTATGAACATTTTTTGTTAGAACATTATTTACAATTGGCTGATCTACGCAACTTTGGCCTTACAATGTTTGAGAGTTAATTTATTTTACTTCTATATTTTTCTCTTTTTGTACATATTATATATCGGGAAGAGCGTACAGTACATTTATAGTGCGTACATTCTAAAAATGCACACTCCTTCAATAAAATCCATTACTTTAACACGTGAAAGTAAATATTAATTGCCATGCTTCCTTGTGTATGTGTGTGTGCGCAGCAATATTACGGTAAACTCAACTCGACCACGCACTGCAAAGTCAAATCGGTGTAGCGGAGTTTTAGGGGTTTTGAAGGACGTGCATTTTTAGACTGAACGCACTCTACGCGCATTGATATCCTTAAAAAAAGCTTAGTATTTCAATGAAATAATTACAGTTTAATGAACAATGCAGAAGCACGTGAATCAATTTCTCTAGCTTTATGTGAATTATTGTGAAGTTGTGATAATGCCAGAGCCAGACATAACTAAAAGTGTTTGTACATTTTTGTCCTTGAAGAATACAAAGTACTACAAAACTTTGCGCAGCTACACAGAGTCATCGGCCTACATTATTATAAAATCTAACGGTTATTTTTCAAACCTAACAGATAAAATAGATATAAGGTTCATAGACTTAAATGTATATTTATAATATCACATTGACAAAGACTTTAATATTTAAATGTATACTACTTGACTAGAAACTTAATATCAAAACGTTTTGTTTTTTATTATTTATCATTTACTAACCATAAACGTAAATACCTTATCTTTAAGGTTTACTACATTTATAGTTTAATTTTGATACTTATTTTAGAAAAACTTCTAAAACTTTCAATTTAGAGTAATAGTAAAGAAAGATGAGATATTGGCTTCTAATATCTCATCATAACCTTCAAATTATATAGACAGATTTCGTCGTTCTTTAAACTATAATAAAATACATAAATCTGTAGGTATATTTATAAAATACAATGGATTTTGGACGCCATTATAGTAATATTATGACAGCGTGTTACGCGTTACTATTAAGAATTCAGGGGACCGAACCGTACGTCTTTAAAAAGGATGTTTAAGCAGTGGTTACACAATAAACCCTCAAATTAGCGCCCGCGCGAATTAACGTTGAATCCAAAGTGCGCAATTAGGCGCGTCTACAAAGAGCCAATTCGAAAATGAACAACGATATTCAAATTGAAAAAGGAACGCGTTGTGAATAAAACAATGTGTACGACGAGCGAAACGATTTTTTTTATCTCCTAGAAACATAGCTCCTATATATTAAGAAATAGGGATCAGAAAAGCTTGCAACATTTAGGTGCCTAAACGCCGCCGCCGCTATGTGAATCGACGCATCTAGAACGTAGACTATGAACATAGAGTAGACTACGCACGGATGTACTCTGCCATTGAGTGTTGCTAGTTTTTATAAGCACAGACTATTTTTGTGATCGCAAAACGCCTTAAATATTTGTTAAGTTTTATAATAATATAATGAAACAAATTCGTTGTAGGCGTAGCACCGACATTTTTATCCTACTTGTTACTTAGGCGAAAATGTTCGTGCTAGGCACACAGTGGACCCTTCTTAGCGTCACGCGGGTTGCATTAGTATTGATTACAAGCGTGACACGATTAAGACTAATAGCCTCCTGTAGGCCTAGCACGAACATTTTCATCTTCAAAATGTTCGTGCTAGGCTCATAGAACTTTTCTCTTTCTTCGAGTTCTTTGAATTTAGTCTTGCAAGTAATGTTAATGAGGTACAGGTAAATAATATATTTACTTGTGATAAAAAATATAGTGCGAGGAAACGTGCACGTATTCTCAGATGTCTCAGATATGTATAATGCCAGGCCGTAGTGCAGAAGTTGTCAAATCTCTCTCATAATAATATAATTTAGTCCAGCTGTGAGACACTTAAGAAATTGTCACAACTCATTTTAAGATATGAAATGCTTGACGTGCAACAGTACTCACGTACTCTCCTTTAAATTGTTTGGAAAATATCTTTCTTATAAAGTCACAACATACATACATACATTTTCTTGAGTCATTATATAAACAACAATGTGTTTACTTTTTGCAGTAGTCTAGTTTTTGTAACAAGAATAATAAGGTCTATTCCATTGTTCTGAACCAGTGTAGTAATCTGTGGGAAGCTCATACTAGGATCGTTTTCTTTTATCTTCTCATAATTAAAGTTTAATTTAAATCTGATCAAGATTTTTTTTTTAAATAGCTCAGTAAATTGTTAAATGTCGTTCAATGTCGTATTTAACATATAATAATCATAATTTCATTCGTATCAGACATTGTATAGTCAAAAGGTGCGTTTGTATTAAGTTTTTCCTTATGAAATGTTTGAAAACCAAAAGTTTTCGAAGTTCTGTCGCAGCAAAATAGCACATTTGTGGTTATGGTTCAAACATAGTTATCAACAACTATAATACTCCTGTAAATATTACAAAATTTCTTTTATCAATATTCCTTATATGCAATAGCGCCTGAAAGATGGCTATAAGCTCACAGATCATAAGAAAAGTACTAGTGGTGATTTGAAATTTTTTATGAATATTATTTTGAGGGTCATAAAAAGCAGCTCCCAAATATGTCTTATCTTTCGATCCATCAGTAAACAGTCTATAATGTGAATTATATTTTTTGTACATAAAGTTTAAGAATGTTATTTTAAGACAATCAGTATCAGTAACTCGTTTAGCACTATTTAAACCATCAATATCAGAACAGATAACTTGCGAAAGATCAATATTATTTAACCAAGTGTTTAAAGTAAATTCATCTGGAATTATACTAGAATATATTGGGCACTGTCTGTATTTACACACACCACGCGCGCACACGCACACATATATTTATATACAGGTACATGTATGTATATATATATTTAAATGAATCCCAATTTCCTTCGCCACGGCACTAAGCGTGAAATGTCATCTTCGATTTCGCTAATTCTTGTTTTGTTGTTGTCAGGAGAAGGTTCTTAAGAAGGAAAAAAATTAGGAAACTCTGCGGAAAGTTAGAAAAATTAAGTACACTTAACCGCTATATTAAATTATTTCTCAAAATAACGGGGACCGTGAAGATAACTAGAAAGGGAACTGGTACGGGAAAGAGGATGGGAACGGTGATAATATAGGATATTAGAGTGTAGTAAATAGTAAGTAACCTAACGTCACGCCAGGACATCGTGTGCGGGTCCGCTAGGTAGAAATAAAATACGCTACTTCAATTCTTTAATTTTAACAACAAAAGTGTCAGAAACTACTAGGCTACTTTGAGAGTCGATGTTGATACGAAACCGTATTTTTACTCTAGTTCATATTTAATTTATTAATCCTTACTTCATAATGATAGTTTGAGGTAAATTAAAGTATTACAAAAATGTTAAAACGACAAACAGATAATAAAATATCATCAAAATAACATGTCAATGTCATTAATCATTTCATTAACTAGTATTAAAATTGATAATTTGTTCCTATAGCGCCGTTTTTATCGAATCACGTGCGGAATAAGTCGTAAATGATAAAATATTATTTGCGATTTACCAATAATCATCTTTTTTTTTTACTTAGGTCACTTTGTGATCAAGCGTGCGATATTTCGAAGAGTATTTCCATGCGAATGTACCGGATCTTCTTTTAAATGCAATCATTATTCTGTGTACATATAAATATCATTCAAATCATAACGCTAAGTGACTGTGAATACACAATCTTGGAAGGATATCTGCAGAAATTCAATCTTTAAGAAAAAATATTAATTACGCCGTATATTATATCCAAAACTGTTACTAGTGGTGCTATATAAAACCTCACTGGCGTTAAGCTTAGACCAATTCTCAGCATGCTGGAAAAGGTGGCTTGCATTGTAAACAAAATGTGTATTCGTACCTGTATGTATTCTAAATTATTTCCGAGGGTTTATTTGGTATTTTAAATCATTAGCAAGAATAAAATTTATGTGTTTTTTATCTGATATATTTATTTGTTTCGCATAATTCAGATTCCTTCCCCATATCTGTATTTGATAGTATTGAATCCAATGTACTATCTAATTTCTATGTATGTTTTTGTTTGATTTAGACATGATACGAAAATACATATTTCACTAATTTAAATCGCGTATACTATCTAAAATATATGAGTATGAAAGGATATAGACAAGAGGTCGATAACCTTTTAGCAGGCGAGGATCGGATCGTTAAAAAATGAGATGCGTGCGGGCCACATCGTTAAGAAATTAGAGATTGGCGGGCCGCTTGCAAAATATGGTGTCTAGAAATATATTTATAATAATAATATAATAATAATAATAATAAATCATTTCAATGATCATGTTATGTGGCCGGGGACTTTGTGTAACTGCACAAAGTTTTGTAGAACTTTGTAGACTTCAAGGTCAAAAATGTACGAACACTGAGCTATGTCTGGCTCCGGCATAAAGAAACTAACTGTATCCGTAACGGAAACTGTTCTATTGTATTATCAGAGACAATGATATAAATTAGAGGTGGCGCCACGCTTGTAGTCCCTTTGATCTTCAACCGAATTGTGCTGGCGCGTACGGGTACCAGTACTTCTTTCGTTCATAAGATCGGCATGAAGTGGCCGCAATGCTGTCACGTCAAGTGATGGTATTGTTCTTGGCGTTTCGTTCGGTTTGTAAGTGTTCCCGGTGGCCTAAACTCCTCTTTAAAGGCCAGCAACACATCTGAGAGCCTTCTGGTGATGTAAATGTCATGGGTGCCTGCTTGATTGCCCCTTGTAAAAAAAACCGTATTAATCAAAAGGGGACAACCGGGTACAGTATCATAAATGGATAGAGGCCTGACTCTCGATCGAGCTTTATTTAACGAAGTCCTAATGTTTATCTTTTTAATACGTAATATAAAAACATTATCCTTTTTCAGAACTGTCCACAGTGGGAAGACTCTGAGCATTGCGACAAAGTTAAAAATACTATAGAGGAGTGTGAAAATGTATTTTCCTAATTTAGTTTGTAAAAGCACTACTGAGTTTTTATTAATTTTTCATATAATCCACGTACACAAACTATAAACTCACGCTTTCGTTGAGATATATATACTTACACAGCAAAATAAATGCTTATAGAGGAAATAGTACTTCACTTTTATTTATTGTTTACACTTAATTGTAAAGAATTATTTTTGAAAAAGTAAGCAGAGTTTTTTGCTTGTCCCTTTCGGTGGTCAAACTTTTTCGAATCAGCAGTAGACTTGAAAGGTTTTATAGGTTGTAAAAGT
>JANCMC010006873.1:0-14267 GCA_024363005.1 Charaxes varanes
GCCAGTTGACGAGAGAGCGTATCGTGATGGGGTAACGTAGCCGCGTTGCCTGGATGATGCTTAGAAGAAGTGTTCTGCAAAAGAAAAACATTAAAATCATACTCAGGCACTTGAAATTAAATTTGTCAACTCCAGTTAAAATTTGCATTTAATATTATAGAGTTATGATTTGGAACAGCTTTAAAGACAGCTCAAATTTCTTGTGTTTAAGTAAGTCTATTAACTAATAGTGTCATAAACTAATATTATCGATAGATTTTTGCTATATTTCAATATCTTGGTTAAAACTTTTGTTGACGTCAAGTTATGATTGCACAGTAATGCAGGTTTCTTCGGTACTGATGATATTTATGATTTTTCGGAACAACAAATTGCAAACATCTTATAACTGTTCGGCACTTCAAAAATATTATTTCCAAAAATTGAACTAACATAAAAGTTACATAATTATTTCACAATTTATTGGGAGTTTCTTTATGCAAGAAATGAGATATAATTATTATTAAATTTCGAAATTTGAGATAGATTGAGAATTTATGAATGAGTCATTTATAGTGGAATTTAATTGTTTAATAAACTAAATAGTGACTGAAAACTGTATGAAAAAATTAAATTAAGCAGGCTATCTCCTCATATTATTTATATTATAATATAATACACACATTAATATTAATTATGCCAAATATAAAATTATGTTTAAGTTTAAATTAAAACCGGTATATAAGATTTTGTTGTCTATTTAAACATTTTTCACTGTCCAAATTTCATTCTGGACGATCAGAAACAGCGGTTTCCTTAATAACGTCAAGATGCAATATTAATAAGAGTTAAGATTTTTTGTGATTTAAATTTAAATGTAATGATGATAGGACTCCAGAGCACTGGACAAACCGCGCGAAACTCGCCGTTGTATTTTAAGATGTATCGACGTTTTATATTTACGTCTCCAAGTTACTGGAAAAAAATTAACAACGGATAAACTTATTCCTAAAAGATTTCCCTTCCAGCTAGCCTAGTGTAGGGTGGAGTACTGCTGTCACCTTTAGGCGGGGGTCCCAATATCAGCTGCTTCCATTTGAACGCATTCAAAGAAGAGCAGCTCGAAGCGCCGGCGACCCAGCTCTTTCCGATCGACACGATTCTTTTGCTATGCAGAGTGGTGTGGCTTTTATCTGCATCTTTCTCCGCGTGTATCACAAGGAGTGTTCCGAGGGACTGTTCCAACTCGGCAACTGTATTTCACCACAGGACTTCTCGTCAGAACTTAAAATTTCATCCCCATTACCTTGATATCCGGAAGTCCTCGCACGATTCCTTTGAGGAATCAGTTACCACCTGCGATATTACCGAACGCGTCGGTGTCGGTATTTATTCTAGCGACCTCACTGCCTGCTCGTTTGCCTCTTGTTACATAATTGTATAATTTGCCTGAAATACGATTAGTTAAGAAATAAAAACGGACTAGGTGCGAAAGCGACTTTGCGGGCAACTTTGTCTCTAGCAAGCTTGCAGCGATTGCAACAACTTGCCGCTAATCTATATGAAAAGTCTTTTGTCTTTAAATGCGGTTTTTTAACTGCGCCACGCTACATTTTTCATTAAACGGAACAATACATTTTTACGAACTCATCAAAAAATTATAACACAAAAACTCATTTAAAAGAAAACTCTTCACACATTTTCCAGCTAACATGTTACAAAATAAGTTTTCAAACAAAGCGTACATTAATTACGGGGCGTTTAATAATGTTAGCATTTTCTGCTTAAGCCATATTCGCGAATAAAGCCCTACTGTAGAACAATAGCACGTAAAAACAGGCCACGTTTTATTTGCGTTAGGGGTATTTTCTCGTCTCGCAGTAGTAGAACAGATATTAAAGAATACAAACAGGTCGTGGGTTCGATTCCCGCCTCGAGTCTGGGTGTATTATAAATATGTATATATTTATATATTTCTACAAAAAAAAATTGTGTATAACAGGCGTCTTTTACCTATAACACAGGCATTAAGTTGTCTACCTTTGGAACAGACGTCCATGTGTCATATAGTCTTGTATAAATTTATTTTATTTATTTAGTCATATATTTTGCATAAATGTGTAATAGATAAGAGCAAAAGGTCAACAATCACGAAATTTTCAAAATCACGGAACATACAAAGATCAAATTTGCCAAGGACATATTTGGTAGACATCCATTTAGAACGGATATTTCGATAAGACGGGATTGAGGAGATCCAGGTAGTCTTGCAAACTTAATTTTATGCGTACAAAGTCGCGGGAAGCAGCTTATCTTCGAAAAAAACGTATGTGACATACTGTAACCCGAATGCCTATAGATCTCCCTTCGAAACTGAAGTATCACCAGAGGGCCTAGCACGAATATTCTCGATAAATTTACTAACTTTTGCGTTCGAAACGAAAAGTCAAGTGAAAAGTTGTGCTTCCATTTTATACCAGTTACAGGACCGGTACGTCGAGGATTCGATACGTGCGAGTTCTGATTTCATTCGTGCTAGCAATAGTTAGCAACTAAGTTTGTTTGTTATTTGTGTAAAACGGTACCATAAATGTTTCATTTGACGTTCGGTTTCGAACGTAAAAGCAAGTAAAACTATCGAGAATGTTCGTTTTAGACCGCCAGGACTCTAAGCTAGACTCAGCAAAGGTTACTTTAGCGAATAAGGTGTCAAATTTCAATGAATCAATATCACTTTTATTTCTTAATGTATATTTTGCTACAGATGGTTAAAGCGGAAGACCCTGGAAAGTTATCGACTACCGCCACTGTCAACATCAAAGTTACCGACATCAATGATAACAACCCCAACTTCGAGCGGATATCGCGGTGCAATGTGAAGGCCGTTACGTTCACTATCGGCCTTTGAGCTGGACTTCTTTGGACAATGACATTGCCTGTAACCTATATCGCAATTTTGATTTATCTTATTGTGAATATGCTATTCGTATTAATAATCTCGATTGGTAATATTAACGTCTCGCTGATGATGTGTTACCTTTACAAGGTTGGCTTTATTTAACATATGTACGATAGCTTTATACCTATACATTGTACTGATGTGTATGGGAATGATGTATGTGATGAACTCTATTAATATTTTCTAACACAAGTACACTTAGGAGGTTTAATGGTAGCCAAAAATAAAAATAAATGAAACCAATAAAGTAATAATTAATCTGCACGTTTGCTTTTGATAGATTATAACGTGATCTTTAAAATTCTTCTTTTTAAAAATTTTCAACATTGACATTCTTCACCTTCTTCACCTGCGACAGTTATATTGACAGAGGTGCTGTTATTGTTAAGGTAGAAAATAGAAAACGAATGACAACAAGTTTTGGCATCAATACTCTAAAATCGTTCTCATAAGGTACTCCGAGTATATACATGTATAGGTATAAAAATGAATCCCATTTTCCCTTGGTCACGGCATCACGAGCGAACGGCTGGACCGATTTCGCTAATTCTTTTTTGGTTGTGTTTTTTATAGTCAAGAAAAGGTTCTTATGAGAGAAAAAAATAAGAATACTTAACAACATAATTTCTAATGTAACCTTTGCACTTTGCCAAATTAAAACAAGATGGGGAAGGAAACGGGGATAATAGAATGTAGTAAATGGTAGGTAACCCAACGTTTAAGAAGGACGACGTCTGTCAGGTCCGCTAGTTCATAATAAATTTTAAATTATTGATAGAATCAGGCGTTACTTTGCGGAAATCCATGACATGCATGAGAAACTAAACTACTTTGCTTTAATCACCATGTGTGCATACGTCATCATATAACTGATTATTCTCGATAATATTTAATTGTTTATAATTAAACTAGAGGTTCCTGGATGGTTGAAATTCGCCTACAAATCTTTAGATTTGCGTACTATATGCTAAATTAAAGCTATCTACAATATTTTAATTCGTTTTACAACAATTTCGTTATATTTGATATTTAATATACATACGGTCGTCGTGAGTACGCTTTGACACAATCTTATAGTAAAATGTATGCATGTGTGTGTAAATCGTTTGGTATTGGTGTGCGTGAGGTTTTACTTTTATTTAAGTTAATGTATTGATAATGCATATTTTATAAAAATATTGTTAAGTTATGACAGTAAAAATATTAATTTTTACAATTCTTTGGACAACACAAATAATAGAAAATTTGTAAATAGCTTTATTTAAGCATATCATATACAAATCTAAAGATTTGTGGCCTAATTTCGACCACTAGAATCGTCTAGTGGTTATTAAACGCCTACTGTTTGCTAACATTGGGTTTTTTAAGAATAATTTCTTATTCTTAGCTCGGATTTTTTGAAGAAGCACAGTCTTTAAAATAAAAATGAACTTAGCTGTATTTTTTAGCCTTAAGATCTTGTATAACAACACAAGTACCCAAATTTATAATTACTAGACATCGCTCTAGTAATTATAACTTTAGAAATGTAGACAATAAGGCACTTCATATACAATACAATAAAGTTCAAATGTAATTTCTTTATTGCGGATTTGGTTTATTACATAAAATCTTAGAGCTAAAAAGTACAGCCAATTTCATAAGAATTTATTCTTAAAAAAACGTCATATTAGCAAACAGCTGATTGAATGGAAGCAGCTGATCGTTGAACAAACAATTCCGAAGCGGAAGGACGTCACATATACCAACACAATGCGTGCGCCGGGTCCTACGCCAATTAGCAGGGTTTTTCTTTTCCAACCATGAAGTAAATGCTCCAATAATACTTGTGTCCTATAAAATAGTTAACAACTTCTAACACACAGTTACTTATATAATATACATAGAATAAACATTATATTTAATTGGTACTAGATTTTTGATTAACCAGCTTTATCCTGCGGCTTTGTCCGCGTGAGTTTAGTTATAATATTAAAGTTTGAGAGTTTTAATTTTTTTTGTGCTGAAATTATGTTACTAATACTAATGAAGTTATATTTTTTCTACAACTAAAGTAGACTAAATTATGCCTTAAAAATACAACTATCTGGCAGTGAAACCCCGTCGAAATGGAACCAGCCGTTTCGGAAATTACACGCAACAAACAGACAGACTAAATTGTTTTGTCGATTTGTGATACAAACAGACACTTCAATTTTATTTACATATATGTAAATAAATGATTGTGTAGATAAAAGCTACATGTTTAATCATTTTTGGCTTTACACCACTGATAAATATATATTTTTATTTGTAATTTAGTAGTAAAAATAGAAATTTGTCAATGTTAGGGAAGGCACTAGCACCTGTAATAAGGGCTTACTTAGTTTCTGGTTTAGGGTTTCACTGAAATGTAATACTTGCTTTAAAATAAATAAAGATCTTTTATTCTTATTATTCTTCTTATTTTTAATTATAATTTTAGTTTAATTTTTGAAGAGGTGGTCTGGATTTTACAAACAGCTTTGCTTTACTGAGGAAGAGCTTTTTGTCAATATTTTTTAAAACTTCTATTGTCATTTTAATCGAGGCTTTGTGATTCCACTCTAGCAGTCATGAAGAGATCACATCCGTTTTTAAAAACTAACATATTTTATTTCATCTTACACTAAGGAATACCGCTGTCTTAAGGATCGCAAAATGAACTACTTCATTGCAAATTACTGATAATTTTTAAAGTTGGCTCTTAGTTTTTGCATCGCCAAATTGACCACGTGTTTATATTGTTACTAGCTGTTGCCCGCAACTTTGTCCGCGTAAAATTACGAAAGCCCTTGGATTGATCTGACAATCCAATAAAAAAATACTTGCCAAATTTCATCTTTGTACGTCCCGCAGTATTCGAGATTTCGTGTAAAGTGACCTTTCGCTTTTACTAATATAGATAGATTTGATAAACCGAATGAATACCAGGAATATTTCTATTGTGCTGCAATATTCAGTAATTTGTTAACGGAAATTCCTAGTGTAACAACGTGTTATCCCGTCTGCGTAACAGTTCAAGGTTGGCTAAATCCTAAATTTCCCAAAGGTTCGCCAAATCTTAATTTCTGCATGTAATATTGGCTGTACTTACTGTTTGTTCATCAGGGTCATTGCACCTAGAGGCCTTTGAATTAAATCATACGAATCTTAAACCGCCTTCTCTACCGATGAGCTATCGAGGATCGTAAATTACTGACTGGTAGTTTAGGGCTAGCATTTCATGTATGCAACTTTAGAAGTAATTAAGGTGGTTTAGATAACGAACAAAATTAAGGGAAGTCCTTCGTGGAAAGTCATTATCGTTAGAAAGGAATCTTGTCCATTAGTCATACAGTTTACTGTTTAAATCGCAAATCGCTTTCTTAAAGTTGAGCGCATTTTACGCGCGAATTATGAATCAACCTTTATCAGCAAACTATCGTATTATACTACATGAATGTGGTTGATATGATACAAGTGTATTTTGAGGAGCTTAATTAAGATAGAAATTGTACCTATTTGATTTGGTCGGATAATAAGACTAATAGATTCGTAGGGAAAAAACAAAGAGTCAACATACGTTGTTTTCACCTAGATATATGTCGAATAGCTTCAATAGATGTAAATGTAGGATATATTTAAATACAAAAGCATTTTTTATAGATGCTAATTAATATTGTTTCTTTCCTTGTTTTTTTTTCCTATATTCTAGTACAGTCTAAACGTTATTTAAACGAGACGTATTCTATCTATATCATCGTATTTTATTTTGCGCCGTCAATCATAACAAATAGCGGAAGTGGAAATTTTTCATTTACTTCGGCTATAATTGACATTGATCTGATTCAGGAATTCTATTTTTTTAAATGATTTAAAAATATAAACAAACTCAGAATAGGAAAAATAATACGCTATAGGTAGGTAAGGTTGTCATTGCAGCTGAGATATTTTAACGATTTGGAATATCGGAATTGATAATGGAGGCGATCAATCAAAGAATTAAACAAATTTATTTTTACGAGTACATAATATGGTCTCGCAGTGAGTAAAAATAATATTGAAAACTCATTTTCCCAGTATTAATGGATTTTTATAACTTTGACAGTCCCAATTATATAAAAAATAATAAAAATGGCCAAGAGCGTGTCGATACACGCTTATATAAAAGGGTTGCGTATCTGATACGCTATAAACGTATTTGTTAAATAACATCAAAAGTTGTTGTCCGATTTCGTTTAAAATAATTTTCCTAATGAGTTTTTAGTATTTACTATCAACATGGAAAATTTCAAGTGTTTACGTCTAAAACTTTGGAAATGGCAGCGGGGACCACCTTTCAGGCAGACAGACGGACGAACGGACAGAGTGAAATTATAAGGGTTCCTTGTAGTACTACGGAACCCTAATTAGCTGACCGGGCAGACTTTGTCCTGCCCGAACATTGGATTGCTTAGTATTGAATTGATAGTGCGTATTAAAATATATATTTTACAATAATATGGTAAAAAATCTAAATAAAGATTATCCTATATTTTAAATTCAACGTAATTATAGATATCTATATAATTTCATGAAAATAGGCCCAGCCGTTTTTGAGTTTTAGTGAGAAACATACCTAATTTAGTTAGAATACCAAACAGCACCGCCACCAACCGGGTCCAGTTTCTCTGTAAATTATCTACAAACTCCCTAGAATATACACAACATTTTATATGTATATTATATACGAGTAGATGATAGAGACCGAACAATATGACAATCCAATAAATTAATTTCATTTCCCAGTAATATTGACTCAACGTAAAGATACTCGTAAATTGCCCTAAATTTGGTTAACCATTATGAAGTAGAAGACTGATCATTGGTTACGTGGAATTGCTTAGAAAAGTGTTTATGTTACGTTACTGAAAGTGCAAACTTTTTCTTGGCTTTATTCAGGTTCCAGTCCAGTTACAATAACTTAAATCATGTAATAAATACATATTGATAGTGACTGATTACGTGCCAATAAAATATTTTTTTCTGTGATATCGACTCGACGCCTTCGCGACGTTACCACATGTGACGCCGAGACGACCTACCCTACATTAGGAGCACTGCACTATAAAGTAGCTGACAGATTCTTGGTTAAGAATCTTTAGGACTACATTGGTATTTTTATTGCGTTACCGAAAGTGAAGGTTTTTAAACTCTATTCACCATTTTGCCTTGAACTTCGGCTGAAGAAGTACATAAGAAAAATGTAATAATTATGTAAGAATATCATTAATATCTGTAAATAAAGTCTACTACTTACTGTAAAGAAATAGCCATATATGAGGCACGAAGAATTTCTTAGAAAATATATGACACTTCATTGGTACTTTGGTGTTTTTATGAAAGTGTATGTCTTTTCGTAATTTATATCCTCAATCGTAAATAATTAAGAGAAAAAATTCTGTGATTAAAACAATAAAAGTATCCAACGAGTCGAGAGCCAAACTAATCTAACCAAGCAGTGTATTTTTATTTTTTTTATATACTTTTTTTTTTAATTTAATAGGAAGGTAACGTTTACACAGTATCTTAATGCTAAACTTAGAACCTTTTCATTTTAAACTATTAATATTGTATAATGCACGTACATGCTAACTCAGCATGCATAAAACGTTAGCGTATAACGTAATTTGTTCTAATAGTTACAAAAATAAATAAATATATTGACGTGTCAGTCTAAAAATGCACACTAATTAATTGCAAGGCTTGCTTGAGTGTGCAGCGTTTTTATGTAAACTCTATCTCAACCACGCGCTGTAAGCCATTGATATTGATGAGCGTGCATGTTAGCGTGTACACGCTATTTGGCATGTAGAGGTGAATACTTTGGAGGGGCGTGCATTTTTAGACTGTACGCAGTGTATCCATTAGACTGGGTATTGCTTACAAAAGAAACTACAATGGCATTTTTAGTGGATTATATTTTTAACGATCAAAAATGTATGTCGTAAAGAGATAATGCAATAAAAAGAAATAATAACAACAACACAGAAATAATAACAGCAACGTCATATTATGGTAGACATACTCGTATACCTGGTACGTACTCGTAATGATTACTCACTAAGTTATTGTTACGATCCTCACTTTGAAAGAATTGTTATGCTTTTCGGAATTGTATTACTGTATATAAAATAGAAGTGGTTGTGATTTCTAAATGCCGACCCCCTTTTAGTTCTTAGTGTTGTTTCTTAATCTCTTTCTCCGTCGTCTTAAGAAAATCTAAAAATAAGTGTGTGAATTTTTAACAAGATCCGGTTTTCATGGAACATGCAGTAAAATATAAAGGGATTAATTGATTAACGCACAGTACCTATACTATATGAACCAAACGACACGAAAATTAAGGCATATATTTTATTATTATCTGACAGAAAAGTCTTGAATGGCCTATCAGGCAGTTTATCAGCAGACGATGAAATAGGCTCTCACTGTTATGGTCGTACATTACCTATATAAATGGGCCGCCACACAAAAGCTTAATATATGTGGAACACGAGGTCATAATTGATAAGGCGTATCTATAATCCTGACGTAATCCGCTTTCAGAAATGTTTTATAGATGTGAGAGTAAGTAGAATACTACCGCTCGACGCTGATTTTACGAAAATAAAAATTGATATGTTTTATCGCAAATTTACATTTTTGGCGGCCAATATTTCTTTTTATAGAGTACGTTATACCCTAGACTGAGATTTCTAAGTTTATCTTTTTGGGTAAGGACTCTGAATATTCCCATGTGAAATAACAACAAATTGTATAAAAATAAAATTTGTTTAATTATAACTCAGATTATATAATGTTCTATTGATTAATGATCTTGAATTCATTGAAATCTTTGCATAAATATCTAAAATATAAAGGTCAAAAGAAAAATTTTATTTCAATGTTTCTGAAATAATATGTACAAATTTCTCTATGAGTTCGTGTTATTTGCTTTGTAGAAGTTCGAAAGCTTGCACAAAACATGGACAAAATTTGAAGCAGAATGCGCAAGAAAACGTTACAGTTGTGCAATTTCTTTGAATATTTTACTGCGAGATAATTAAAAAAAAATTGTTATTTCAGTAGCTAGTAATAACGGTAACGAGACCACATATTTCTTAGAGATTTTAATGTAAATGGATCTTCAATATTTTTTCCTTAAAATTGTGTACGTTTAACAGTAGATATGTTCTTATACACTTACATACACTTGTAATGAGATTATTCGATAATAAATACTTACAAAATAGTAGAGGATCCGGTAGAAGTTGTCCTGCCCGAAAGTTACTTCGTTACTTACTATTTACTACATTCTATTATCCTATAATATTATTTTTTATACCCGTCCCCATTCCCGTTCCCTTTCCCATTCCCGTTCCCTTTCCCATTCGCGTTCCAGTTCCCTATATTAGTATAGATAAATAACCTAGATACTGACTACAGCGCCATTCTCCGGGCTGATTTGTGACTCTAAACCATTCAGGTAGACACCCAAACGTATATAAGAAATCGTTCAAACCCGTCCAATTTTTAACGGTTAATGGAATAATGATTTTTTGCAAAAATACGTTCTACGCATTTCCATCCATGTTGTGAATAATTTAAAATCAATACACTTTAGGTATTTTGTACATTATGAAAATCTAAATCTTTACTTCCTTATCCTTAATTCCTCTCCATACTAATATTATAAATGTGAAAGTAACTTTGTCTATTCACACCCAAACTAATAGACCAATTTTGATAGAATTTTGGCATATAGATAGATTACACCTTCAAGAAGAACATTTTTTCGCACAAATGAAATTTGAAAGGGGATAAATTGAAATTGTCAATTTGTACGGAACTCCACAAAACGACTTGGACCAAGTCGTGGGCTGACACTAGTAATAAATAAAAACTGTTCTTTGCTGTCCTTTAATTTGTTAGTATCTACTTGTATTTTTGTATAGTAACACATAATTTTATATCTTTGTCAGAACTATTTCATAATCATGGAACTGGTAACCTTGAGTAGAATACTACTTCCATAACGTGACGATAAGTGGTAACCTTGAGTAGATTGCTAGTTCCATAATCGCAATATAGCCGTGACAGTATCAAATAGTAGTCATAACTTGTGTTCTAATAACATTAAGTAAAGGCTGTCATTTGTTACCGCGAAAATAACAAGACGTGTGGCTATCGCGTTCCCTAATTTTGGGGTTTCGTTGCCAAACATTACAGGACGGATTTAATTTTCGTCACGTCGTGAATACAAATGTTTTTTTTTTTGTGTACACACGACTTGCCGTTTCCGACCCTAATCCTTAATGAGTTTTTGCAATCCCAGTCACCAGCAGGAAGATATTACGATCACCAGAGATCACAATCTTGTCGAAATTCGGCCACAAATCCGTACATTTCCGTGTTATATATATCTTTACTAGTTGGTACTCGCAACTTCGTCCGCGTAAAATAAGGTTAAAAAATGGAGATGGTTATCATCATAGGATGCGAAACAAGGAAGGGAATACTAGCAGTGCAGGTGAGTGACCGTGCACGTTAAAGAAATCCCTGAAACCTACACTTGGGTCACAAGTCCCAGGCACTATTTTGGTTCCTTCCTCTTCAATACGATGCATTTGATCCCGCGTGGTCAATCTATGGCGCATTACTTAGAAATCCGTCTCTTTTAAATTTCAACTTCAAATTCTGTCTAAGTTAACCCAATTATGGAAGATGACAAACGAACTAAACCACTATTATTGAAGTACGCCCACTTATGTTCCTTTAGATACATAAACTTATTTGTAATAAATCTCGGCACACTGAATAACCAGTCGGTCAGCGAGCAACCAGTTTGCTGACGTAAGTGATAAAATAAATCACAATCACCACAGAAACGACTATTCTGAAGTATAACAGAGCTCCGTGAGTGAAAGCGTCTCTTTATGAAGGAATAGTATACACCACAAAGGTATTAAGTTTCCCTAACTAACACGACAGCGAACGGCTCGGTAAACTATCACAAAGACCGACCGTAACGCAAACTCGGTTTGTAAACCGTCTACTTTATAAAGTTTTGTTATTTATGTTCAAAAGGTTACAATCTTTTGTAGTTGGATTACTTAGCTAGGATTGTTAAGGTGTGAATTGCATGCCACTTTAGACAACTCCTTTAAATTAATTATGTTTATGAATAAATATTCTAATTAATTCCAGGTGCCTATTTAGAATCGCAAGAGGCGATTCAATATTTTCATTTAAATTTTCAAGTACATATTAACAATAAAATAAAATTGAAATTTTTTTCTATGATTTCCACATTCCCAATTCCTAAAAATGGAAGCTCACAAATGATGTAAAAAAAGTAATCCAAGTGTCTAATAACGACAACAACACAAAAACAGATTTATGCAAATTAATTTAACTTACGGATTTACGTTTCGTGCGGCATGAGTGATATTCCGTCGCGGGAGTCTGGCCGCTTTGCGGTTATTTTTGTTGTTTCAATACAGAAATCTTTGTATACTTGTGTGTATAATATTTTACAAAAAAAAAGTATCAGCCCCCCCCCTCCCGACGGAATATCACTCATTAGAGTGCACACAACTTCTAGAAAAAAATAAATAAAAAATATGCATTTTTAGGGAGAAGAAACCAAACTGCATAATTACTAAATTAACATATTCATAGTATATCTTTATCGAGGGAGTATTTCCTTATTTTACTATCTTCGCTTATCACCCTGATAAAGGTTTAATCACATTATGATTAAAAAAACATATTTTAATCGTTCAATGGCACATATATAAGTTTCAAAAGATTATAATCTCTCTTCATATATTCCGATACTGTAATTTCTGCGGATTCCGATGCAACTATAGAAATTACCATGCCGGTTCCTTTCCTAAAATGCAGGGCAATAATTTGGTTCACTATTATGTAATGTTTGTATTGTTTATAACTTATTTTTATTTTGTTTTTTGGTACCCTTTCGTAGTATTGTTTTTGTGTTTAAATTCATATATACATTTTTGTTCAGCATTATGTTCGCAGCATTTGTAGAGGGCATGGCCTGAAAAGCAGCTATAAGTTGAGTCCACGACCTTTTCATTGGCATGCAAATTTATTGTGTGTTCTTTGAATAAAGTTCTTTTTTTTTTTAATTATTAGTGACGATAGTAGAACTACAAATGATTTCAGATTATTTACAAATCAATTCAATAGACTAACATTGAGTGAATCTGTAAGTTAAATCAATCTAGTACTTACTAGGATTTTAAAACATTACTAGTGATCTGCCCTACCTTTGCACATGTATGAATTATACATATAAACCCTCCTCGTGAATCAGTCTATTTAATAGCGGAAACTGGACTTTTCTATAAAGAATCTGATATATAATTATGACTGTGTATTTTAAATTAAGTTTAAAATGTTCCTACTATAAGTATTTTGCCTAGATTTTAGTACCATCTTTTTATTATTTTTATTTATTAACAACAAAGTTTGTCCTTAATACTAGTCGATAGCGTTTAGCGGCAATTATTAATTTATATTATAGTTATTTACATTATAGAGATTTTATATTATGATTGTTTGTGTGTGGTCCACGGGGATGTTGTAGGAGGCAGATAATTCCTTGCAAAACGCGTCACAAATTTTTGAACGTTCTTTCCTAGGGGAATTTTAGTTTAGCTTGAATTGTAAATAGAAAATTATGGTAATTATAAATTTTATTATAAGGTTACTAATTCTACTTAGTGATTTTATGGTATGATTGAAAGTGATAGTCTACAGGAATGTTATAGGAGGCAGGAAATTCCTAGCAAAACGCGTCGCACCTTCTCGGACGTTTTTTCTCTTTCAATCCCGAAAACATTTCCGATTGTATATTGAATAGTTGTTACATAATTTGTATTTATAAAAATACTTACAGCACTTAGAATGTAAATTTTTAATCACATGGAAGAACTCGGCGTTATGGTACCTTTCAAAGTCAAAGTCAAAAATATTTTATTCATAGTATAGACTTTACAGTACTTATAAACGTCATGTGTATAATCACCTTTGGGCGGGGTCCCCTCAATATCAGCTGCTTCCATTTGACCGCATACAACGTAGAGCGGCTCGAATCGTCGGCGATCCAGCTCTTTCCCTTCGGCTCGATCCTTTGGCTATGCGGAGAGATGTGGCTTCACTCTGCATCTTTTACCGCATGTATCATGGGGACTGTTCGGAGAAATTGTTCGGACTTATATCGGCAGCTGAATTTCACCATAGGACATCCCGTCAAAATTTAAAATTCCACCCTCATCAC
>JANCMC010006880.1:0-14267 GCA_024363005.1 Charaxes varanes
CCTGGAGCGACCGCTCCGTTCGCCCTATGATAGGACCGACCCTGTTCACGTGATTAATGGTTGGGCCCTACCGGAAATACGTATTATCAATTATACTATTTACCTACTCTATGTATGTAATGTAATTTGAAATATGCAAATAATTTCTATTCGTTGTAACTGTGCGGATGATTCATAAATATATAAATAAATGTAAGCTACTAGGTAAATAAAAAACTTCATGCTAGCAGCTGGCGCATCGAATATACAATAACAATATTACGCAATCAGTGTGTCTGCAGTCGATTTTATTTGTGTTATTAAAGAATATTAATTATTTTTGATTTTTGGACTTTAGAATAATGGTTGTGTTTCATTTCCTAGATCAAAAACTTCGATCAATAGACAGTAGCGAATAGTAGATTGTTGCAGCGAGCGCAACGAGTTATTAACGCAAGAGTGTTATGTTGCCATTAAATTAACAGGAGTGTTTACTTACTTTAGCAAAGTGCGTTATCTATTTTTCTTTTTTTCAATTAGATCGCTGTCTATTTCCAATTTTTTTTTAATTTTCTTTCTAAATATGAAGTATTCAAGCTTTACAACGGTCTAAGAAGCGCGCCATTTGTTTTTTTTTTCACGAAGTTGAATTTATTCTGTCGATTTTTATTTTCAGCCAGTATCTTGACGAATGAATACATTCTAAGTGAAACTTAAAGAAAAATATTAATCATCTGTGGTAAAATTATATCAAAATAAAAAACAGCGCATTAATAAAAAACTGTGCAACAATGACATGTCGTAAAACATTTCCGAACTGTTTTTGTTATGAGCAGAAAATACGTCTAGATTACTGATAAGATTAGTAATTGTAGAAATAAAAAAATGGTAACCTCATAGCCTGATCTTCCAGTATCTTGTCGTACAATGGGATACGGGACTCGATGGGAACAGGTTTGGCTCGAATCCGCTACCTACATTGTTTTCAAGAGAAGAGCATAAATCTCATTATTAAGAGAAGAGTATAATTATGTATGTCAAAAGCCAGCAAAAAGTCTTTGAGTCTTTTGAGAGTCGATGGCGCATGAACTGAATTCCACACTTTAGGTCTTAGGGTCATTCCGGCACCAGACCTGGCTTCATTTGAATGATCATTTCAATGATCATGTAGTCTGGCCGGGGACATTGTGTAGCGGCGTAAACTTTTGTAGTACTTTGTAGTCTTCAAGGACAAAAATGTACAAACACTATAAGCTATGTCTGGCTCCGGCATCAGAAGTATTTAATAATATATCAGACATCTTAGAGATTAAAACGAAACAGGTCAGGTAGGTTGTAACTTATAAATTGCGTGTGTGCGTGTGTTTCTATGTGTGTGTATGTGTTTACATAATTACGCATTTATTTGTCCTCGATACTACGAACGTGCTTGGTATAATTAATATCGGGAAAAACCATTAAGTTAATTTAGTAATTAAACAGTGATTAACATTATAATAATTGTAATTGTGAAGAGGAGATTTAAGAGTGAAAAATAAAAAAATGTCTGAGCCTAAATGATAATGAAGAATTAATAAATTAATGATCAATTTCTCCTTAATGTTGGAAAAAAAATTAAGCCTGTTGCATAGGCGAAACTGGAACCTACGTCCAAATTTTTGGCAAGGAATATAGGGAAGAAGAATAATTTTTCAGGTCACACATATATTTTTTAGGACAAATCCATGTGTAATTTTTTAAAATCCATACTCCAATTTTCAATAACAAGTTGTTATCCGCGACTTCATCCGCGTAAAATTACGTGACAAATTTTAGCGTGATGATACCCTATAAACTACCTCGATAAATGGGCTATCTAACACTGAAAGAATGATTCAAATCGGACCAGTAGTTCCTGAGATTAGCGTGATCGAGAGCTGTTGGCGTCGTGGGCTGACACCAAGTTGGAGACAACTCTTGATGGGATACCAAGAGCTCTGCATACTGAAATATATTACAATTATTAGAATAAGAGCCATTGCCTGTGGCTCTGCTTGCGTTAATGAATCCATACATTAATACGTGGAGCAAAAACTTTCGGTACCATTTCACGAAAATTACGCTGACGGAGGTGGATGAAATTTGGTACAATTTAACTATAATATATATAGGAGATGGTGTGCAAATGCAAAATTTCTTATAAGATAAACATTATTAATACATTGAATTTTTAAAAAAAAACCTCACGCACACCAATGCCAAACGATTTATACACACACGTATACATTTTACTATAAGATTGTGTCAAAGCGTAGTCATGAATATCATATGTATCATTCAAATATAATATTGTCGTTATATATTCGACCAAGAAAGTGCTTTAGCATTTTGGATGATAGCTCCTAGTTCAAGAAAATTTTGCTAAGTGTCATTGTTAGAAATATCAAGCGAAAATAAGTCTTATAACTAATTGACTATAAATAATTGATTGATTCTTCATTACAGCTTTCCAGTATCCACCAATCACCAAGAAATCAATATAAAATATTAAGACTTGCCAGGTGCAAGTCTTTGCTCAGTAACTTTTACGCTCGAGTTTGAAGAATAGACTTTAGGAATTGAGTGGGTAGACCATATTCTACGAATATAGCCTGCCTATTGACTCAAGATCCTATTTCTGTAGAAAACGATTGTTCATTGACTGTTGTCACTTGAAGAATTCATGACAGATTGTCACACCATGAATCACCTAGGATTGCTCTTTCCATAACTAAGTAACTTTATTAGTTAATGTCAAACTTAATTTTTTTTTATGTTACAAGGGGGCAGACGAGCAGGCAGCAGGCACCGAAGTGCCTACCGGCGCCCATGGACATCTTTAACTCTGTTATAACGATGACTATAATTTTAATATAAACATTGTATAGTATAATGTTATTCTTCCACGAAGAAGGCAGGTATCAATATTGCGACCTTGCTACTCTTTGTTCATAAAACTGTTGCTAACGAGTTAATGCGTCTTATATTATATATGGGTTCTATTCGGACTGAATCCTTGTTGTTCATCCGTTCGCAACACTTTCTTGAATTTATTCTTTTCTTATAAATTTACTACTGTTATAAAAATAACCATAACAATAGGTATTTACAATATGGACTACTTGTCCTTATCTTAAACCAAAATAGAATAAGCGCTCCTTTCGTACTTACAGAGAAGATGAACAAATCGAATGGATAATTGTTTTAATGCGCCTACAGAGATATATAATATAATAATTGTATATTCTTTGTTGAATGTAGTCGAACTAAGTTTTGCATATTAGACAAACCTCTGTGGTTTATAATGTGCAATTTAATGATGTTTTACAATGTGTTTTGTTACAAAATTAATTAAAAATATATATATAACACCTACAGAATTCGTTACAATTACAAATTTTATAATTAAAGCAAAAACGTACTCAATTTTGCCTTATATGTACATGAGAGAGAGAGAGAGACGTTTAAGAGACAGAATACAAATAATAGAGGAGAGGATCTGTCCGTCATTCATTTACCGTCATTCATCAATCAGTCTTCTTCATCTTCCTAGAGTTATCCCGGTTAAGTAGCAGGGTCCGCTTAGATTGCAGAGGATTTGTCTTTGGGGCGAATTAAGATGACCGATTGCCATCTGACGTCATCCTCGGTACCCCCACGATCTCTACAACCTTACGACTAATATCACAAAGTGACTTTAATCGGATCCCACTGCTTTACGTGCCTTCCGAAACACGGAGGAGGTCGGATATCAAATATAAACCAGTGCTAGAATGGGTCACCACAATTTTTTTATTAATACCAAAAGGTACTAAGCTTCTCTGTATCTTGAGAGCCACCTTCCAATAAGGATTACTATATATTTGTATTAATAAACTCTTAAACGTTACAAATTTTCAAGTAAACTAGCTAAAATTATATAATATAGATGTGCATGTGTGTCTATAGGTACGTGTGTAAATGTAGGGAAAAATAGGTGTCTTAAATTTAACATATAATTTTCAACAGTTCTTCAGTTCGTACATAGTTGAAGTTGAGAAGTAAAATACATGAACATAGTAAAAAATATAATAAATGGAACCCAATTGCACTCAAACACACAAAACAACATAAAAAACGGGCTGATTTTGATGTCATTTAGGTAAAGTGCAGTATCAAATATATGTAAAGAAAAATTAATCTTACCTAGTAAACAATAGTTTTTAAGCGTTGAATCGCTAACTGTATCCGACTTTGTCCACACGCAGACCTGAAATTCCAAAAAAAAAGGAAGTACATTATGTCATTGTAGTTAATATGTTAAGGCAATCTCAGTATTATAAATGCGTATTTTGTTTGATTATTTGGTACTTTTTGTATGTGCTTAACGGCATACAGCCACATATTCGCATCGTAACAAACGGACTTTTTTAACAACGCGTCCACAATATTAGCAGCGATTGGATTGCTGACGCCACTCTATTGAGATTTGCATTTCGCACGTCATTGGCACGCATCGCAGCATCCGCATTGTCGACGGGTAGATTCGTAAGATGCGGATAAGTAATAATAATAAATATAAAGGACTATATGACATACTGAAGTTTGTTCCTAAGTTAGATTAACTTAATGCCTGTGTTACAGATAACAGACACCTGTTATGCAGAAATATATTTTTTTAGAAATATATAAATACATACATCCAGACTCGAGGCGGGAATCAAATCCACAATTCCATGGAGCGGAAGGGCTTTGTTTTAGCCATATTTCACCATTAATATCATAACCAGGCCACATTACACCGACCGCGCTACATTTCAGTGTGTTTAATTAAACTATTAGGGTCAAACTTTTTCTCTACTCCAATTGCTAAACAATTTTTTCATTACGGCGTCAAATAGGCAATAATTCATTTTGCAATTGAACGCACGTTATAATTACAACTCCACGATAGAGTATCGATGTGGCAAGCGTTACAACACTATCCAGTATCACTGCTACGCGGCTATTCCGACGCGAGCGTCGACGCGACGTGCATTATTCGTTCGGCGTTAAACAATTAATACAAATAAATTCGCATTAGAAAAATTAAATTTGTGCACAATAAAATGGATGGAAGGACTCGTGTGACGAAACAGTGTTAGAAATGCTCAAACGTACGAAAACTTGGTTCCGCGAGGTAATCACGAGTGTGTCTAGAGAAATTACAAATAATTATTAAGTTATTTATTCATTTATTGTGCGATTTGTGATCTGTGTACGGAGCGTGGATGGGCGTTGCTCTACGTCATTTGCACACGGATTTGTTTGTCGCAAGGAATTGTCGGATTGTGATGGGTCCTTCTACGATAATACACTTGTGGATATTGATGTTCGTAAGATGTTGACATGTGACGTGGTTCGTTTCGTAATTTGTATACCCGCTGTGGTAATTCTATGAACCGACCTACCTCCTTCGACCGTGGCACCCTCCAGTGACACTTACTCGCTTACATCTCTTTTTATTACCTTTAAACTCTTATGGTGAAACCGCCTTGAAGCCACAAGTTTGAGGCCTGCGTCGTTCTAGCAAAATTTTTAGTTTAAGAGTAGCTGTTTCCAGTGACTTTGTCGTTAGACCGCCTTAATCTGACCCTACCAATTTTTTTTCTTAGCGGATGCTACTAACTAGAAACTACCTCCTTATATGTATATATATTCAGGCCTTCGACACTTTTTAGGTCTTCAAATAAATTTACAATATAAAAGATGCGATTTAGGTTGCGTTTCAGGGCGAACCCTAGTACTGGACCGGGATAACGCTAGCAAGAAGTATTTAAATAAGGTAGGTATATTTAATCGTCTTCCGCCTAGCGTTATCCCAGTATTCCACCAGAGTCCGCTTAGATTGCAGAGGATGTGGCTGTGAGGTGAGTTAATATGACCGACTGCCATCTGACGTCATCCCCGGAACGCCTACAATGTTAACAATCTAACAACTAATATCACTCAGTGACGTTAATCGGGACCCACTGTTTTAGCTGCCTTTCAAAACACAAAGGCAGTCGGATATTTGAAAACCACTGTCAGAATGGATCACCCATCATCTATGACGTGGTCGCGGCAAGCGCTACTCAACGTAGCTGTCCGCACAAATGGCGGACACTGATAAAGGTACGACCAGCTCAAATAGACGTACTTAATATTCTGTTTCTATTCAAGCTAAGCTTAAATTATCCTCGAAACTTGAAAAGCGACATTTGATCTGAGCGTGGCTGTATTATATTACAAATTAGAATTCCAGTGCACCGAAGCGCTGCTTCAGAATAGTTAACATGGCGCGTCAAGTGTGGAGATACAAACGGGATATCGGTTTATGCTAATGCCGGGGAGATCCTGACGTCGGGGAATCGAGAGACATTCTCCACAGCACATCTGTGGTACCGCATTACTACAAGGGCTGAACAATGGCTTTGAGATATTTTGTGTTCAAGACAAATACTGTATTGTAACATTCAAGGAATATTTATATGGCGTTTTATACTGATGGTATTTTTATATCATAAGTAGCGGATCCGGCAGACGCTGTCCTATCCGAACGTTGGGTTACTTACTATTTACTACATTAGTATCCTATAACATTAGTTCCCGTTCCAGTTCGTTTGCTTGAATCCGTCAATAAATGGTATAATTTTTGCCTGAATGGGTCCTTCCACGTAGCGTTATATATTTGTTTACACAATGTTTCTGCATAAAACACTGAATTAGTTTGTTTATTTATTTATTTCAGGATAACCAACAGTAGGTACATACAAAAAGTCATAAGATACTATTAGAAAAAGAGAATTATTACAAATACGTCCTACTAATTATAGGTTACCACAACATGCTTAGAAATTATAATTTACATCAGTCGCATAATACACTAAATATACACATTAAAATGGCTTGATGTTATTGTAAAAAAAATAAAAGTCATTACAATACAATAACAAAATGAAATTAAATGTTTGTACAGTTAAATTAAATTAGGAAATGGAAAATGTCATAAATTATAACTGATCTGAACTGAATGCATAATGTCATAAAAATAAATTAGATTAAAAAAAAAAGTCATTGGAGTAATTGTCAGATAGATAATTATTTAAGCATCATCAAGCAGTTCAGTCAGACTTTTACTAAAGATTTCGGTAATTTCCCGCCCGAATTGTGATTAACTGTTGTTAAAAATGTCAATTTCGGTAGACTGTTTGGTATCATTATTGTATGATATGGACAGTCGAGGAATGGGAGAGGATTTGCCTAAACAGGTTCTGTATAGTCTATTGTAAAATTTGCTTGAATCCGTCAATAAATGGTATAATTTTATTCGGACTATATCCTGCTGCCTAGCGTTATCCCAGTCTAGTACCAGAGTCCGCTTAGATTACAAAGGATGTGGCTGTGGGGCGAGTTACGAAGACCGACTGCCGTCTGACGTCATCCCCAGAACCCCCACAATCTCACGACTAATATCACTCAGTGGCATTAATCAAGATTCATTGTCGTCCTTGCCTTTCGAAACAAGGGGGAGGTTGAATATTCCAAAACCAATGTTAGACTGGTTCATAGATGGCCCGCGGGCCGTACTCTGCCCATCACTGTACTAGGAAAAGTACCGATTTCATCATTCGATCATTATTCGTGATATTAGTTGTGAGATTGTAGATTGTGGGGGTTTTGGGGATGACGTCAAACGGCATTCGGTCATCTTAACTCGCCCCACAGCCACATTTTCTACAATTAAGCGGATCCTGGTTCTAGACCGGGACAGGGACCGAAACGGACGGGAAGAAAAGTAGAAGTTTTGTCAGTATTGTAACCTTCAAATGTTATGCAATATTAGGTTCAAATATGTCCTGTAAACTTATGAAATATACAAAATTTTTGCTATTATTATCATTACCAGTAGAATTGGATGGTGAGTGTGGTCTGATTCGGCTGGTAGAAGGTGATTGTCGCGACATACCGCCCACAGCCGCTGTGTGAGGTGAGTGAAGCATGCCATCTTCGGGGAAACCTGAGGGAATAACCTCTTTTATTGGAAGCACGAAAATTGCTAGAGTTGATAATAATATGGAGTACCACATAATGGCAAAAGACCAAGCGTCATTCAAAATGTGCTATCAATGGTCGGTGGCGACAGTGGCGACGCAATATTCGCTAGGTATATGCGGGGGGATTGGCAATGCCTCCTCCACTGAAACCGTCATATCATTAAAGAATGCATATGAGAGCCTGATTGCTCAAATTCTGATATGGGATAGGCCAAGAGTAGGCAATTTGGATCTATATTCCATGGATTGGAATACAAACCCCTTTACAGTATAAACTTAGACACCAACATAACACTAACACTACGTGTCCCAAACAGTGAGTCACGATCCGGTGCCGGGTCATGGTAAGCAAACTGCCGTGTTGCCAAAAACCCGTAAATCAAATATTTTTAAGATGTTTCCAGTTTTTAAATCCAATAAAAAAAATTATGAAAGCATAACAATAAACGAAATCTGCTTCAGAATTTACAGACGTCATAGTTCACTTAAAATAAAGAAAATAATTCACAATTTTCCAGTGTTTACTAAACACCTAGATCAAAAAAAAAAAAAATTGTTAGTCACGCAAAATAGGCGTAGAAATAACGGAACTTTGGAAAAAAAGTTTGGGATACGCTGGTCTATTAAACAAAACATTTTCACGACTTACCTCCATTATCACTGCTGTCAGCGACACTAGCGTTTCCCCTCCAGTACGCAGCATTCATATCCACATGCACCGTGGGCGTGGGAACTTCCCCCCAATTATTGTTCCATCTCTCCCCACCTTCCCAGCCTTCACTGGGCCCATCTATTCTGCCAATGTATTCGGTGTTGTTCGCGTCCCACTTTTGTGCGGTCTCGTCCCACTTTTGAGTTTCCGCCCAATTTCGGATGTTACTGGAATTATCCAGCCAGGGTTGCTGCTGCCACTGATTGTCCTGGTTGTCGTTCCAGGGGGTAACTACTGGAAGGGTGAGCCTAGCTCCAGGGGTGCTACTCCGACGCCGTCTCTCCATTAAACTTTCTCGGTTTTCACGATTTTTGTGTTCGGGTACCGCGTAAGTTGCCTCTACTACGGGTTTTAATCAAATGAAATAGGAATTAGCACATCTACATAGGACAAAATTCTATTTAACCTAAAATATCCTTCATCATCATCCACAGCCTTTTCTCCCCCACTGCTGGGCAAAAGCCTCTCCCCGCTTGTACCCCTCCTTACAGTCTTGAGCCAATCTGGACCAGGTTCGACCCACGACAGATATTATATTAAAACATCCTTACTAATATTATAAATATAAAAGTGTAAGTAACTTAGTCTGTTACGTTTTTAGGCCTAAACCGCTAAACCAATTTCGATGCATCTCGGTATTGACATAGATGGAACCTTGGAGATGGACATGGGCTACTTTGTGTCCCAAAAATGAAATTTAAAAGGCGCGAAATAGGGGTTGAAAATCGAAGAAAACATCGTGGACGAAATCGCGGGCTAAAGTAATACTAAATTGATACTTCAATGATTTTACTTTTCACACATCAGTAAAGTTGAGATTTTGACTGAAGTAGCTATCCTAAGATTAATTCATGTTTTCGCGTAAAATTAATTTCCATTCCATTAATAATTTTATGTGTTTTAATAATTTTATGTTTAATCTACGGAAATCTATATTAATATATAAAGCTGAAGAGTTTGTTTGTTTACTTGAACGCGATAATCACAGAAACTACTGGTCTGAAGGATTTTTTTTTAAATCCTTCAGTGTTAGATAGCCCATTTATCGAGGAAAGCTGTAAGTTATACGAGTATATACGCTAAAACTGACTTTAAATTTCTTACCTAATTTTAAGCGAAGTCGCAGGCTAAGGCAGGTAGTTAACTATAAATGGGACTCTAATACAACCGTCAGGTATATCTATAACTGGACTAATCTGAGCCAAGCCGTACAAAAACATGGCGAAATTACATTAGGATTTATTAAATTCCACTATTTCATTAAGACCTACCAGAGTTCATATCGTTGTCTCTTTCTCTCATATTGTTATCTGCAGTAAGCGCGGGCGCTGATCGTAGTTGTTCAGCAGTCGGCGTTTTACTTCTTCCCAGTTGATTGTTGTTGGATAATGCTGTAACAGAGAAATATTTTATATTTCCTTTTTGTTAAGAATAAATAAATATATAAGACTACTTGGCACTCAGATGTCTGTACCTACGGTATACGACTCAATTTTTTTTTAATACACCAAGACTCGAGGGAATCAGGACCCACGACCCCGTTGTGGGTAGCGTGGTCACTACCAACTGCGTGTATGGCCTAGTCGTAATAAAATACTAGGAATATTATGAGATATGCCTAATATTGTAGTTACCACTCCAGGTAAATAAAAAGTAATATTTTTGTTTATAAAAGATTTTTAAATTCAAGAAAATACAATTTTTTTTATCATTTTTCATTTTATAGGCTTTGCTTGATACTTACATGACGTTGGTTGGACACGGGTAGCGGATCTGCTTCTGGGTGCTCGAGATATTGTGTTTCGTCTCCAAACCCGTAGCGTTGTTTCCGACATCGCGGGGCAGTCTTTTAAAACCTGTAAAGAGTAAGAGGATCATCATTTTGGTCAACCTATATTGCCCCAGTGTTGTGGATTGATCTCTTCTGCCTAACACCACATTTGTCCATCCCGGGTCAACTCTATCCAAGGTGGATCCCTGTCATGACACTGGTCCATTGACCAGATGTCGTTGACCCATCTAGTCCTGGTGGTTTGTGTTTATTAAAGGAAATAATTTTCATAATATGGTATACAGTCATCTTGAAAAAATACTAGTATAGACTATAGAATAGAGCAAACAGTTCTCGTCTGGCGACTTGGGACTGCTGACCTCATAAAACGATAGACTTTATTTGGGTCTGTATGTGTAATATCAATAAAATCTTGTATCTTACTTGCACTACATGTTGGTGCGGCGCATGCCTGACGTCCGTGTCTCCTATCTGTAACAGCAGATCTCCTTCGCGCAGACCTGCGCACCGGCTTCGATCTAACACCTGAACGGAAATATAATAACAATAATGATATACATGTATAGCGTATTATCTGGCTCGAAGGACCATTTATACTAGTACTACTAGTAAACTTTTATTAAGGTTCCGTAGTTCCACGAGGAACCCTTACAGTTTTACTCTGTCCATCCGTCTGTCTGTCCACAGGTGGGACTCCCCCCCCCCCCCTAGGACATCCGAATTATTAGCTGTAGAGACTTTAAATTTTCCATGTTGTAAGAATACGCTAAAAACTCATTAGGAAAATTATTTTCAACATAACCGGACAAAAACTTTGATGTTATTTAACAAATACGTTTACGCGTATCAGATACGAAACCCTTCTATATTAGCGTGTTTTGAAACGCTCTTGGCCGCTTTTTTATATATCAAATAAAGTACAGTCAATTTATAGAATATTTATTCTAAGATTTTACCTTCTTAACTTTTTGTCCATGTACGCTGTCAGCAATAGTAAATCCGAAGCCTGCGGCACCACGGCGTAGTGTCAAGACAAGTTCTCTACCCGGTTCACTCGCTGCATTGTTGTTACGTTGGTGGTCTAAAGTGGAGAACCAATCCCAGACGAATCATTAAAGAAAACTAATCTTAATTAAAAAAAAAACCCATTTTAAACATGATTGATGATCACCCACCCATAAAACATATAGAAAGCCTGAATAATATTTCATATGTATTTATAAATGTGAACAAAGTATGGCAGATATGCAATAATAGCGTCGTGTGGTCTAAGAATGTGTTCATCACTTGAAACATGTCCATTAGGACCTATCATTTTATATAACTCACTAATATTTGATTGCTACCAGAGTTACGCTAAAACTTTCATCAGGCGTCGTCCTAAGGCCGGAGACAGACATAGCTTCATTTGAATGATCATATAGTGTGGCCGGGGACTTTGCGTAGCTGCGCAAAGTTTTGTAGTACTTTGTAGTCTTCAGGGACAAAAAGTACTAACACTTTGAGCTATGTCTGTCTTCGGCATAATAGAAAGCAAATGCGCGATGTTAGAGAACATACTTTAAAAGAGCGTGCAATCAAACATCTAAGAGAGTGTTCTAATTGAAGTTCAAAGCGATTGTGCGAATTCAATTAGACCACTTCTTTGACATCAATATATTTGATCACAGAAACGAACGTTCGCTTGAATCGCGCATTCGCCTTCTATCAGGACAGCGCCTCATTGTCTAGTTTGTCTGAAATATTTTTTGTTTAAAAGAACTGTATGGAAAAACTCTCCAATCTGAATGAATGAATGGGAATAAAGTTGTTTTAATTCGTAAACAATATTTTTATATTATAACTAGCTGTTTTCCTCCGTCCGCGTATGTTTTAGAAGCTTTGAAAAGGAAAATAAAAGTGAAACATATAGGCCGCGTGATCCCGAACGCATAATAGTTTTAAAGAGATTTACTACGAGGCTATGACCTTATTTATTTTATGGGGCTATGCTGCTTTATAAAACTTGTTTCGCTGTACGAGAACGCCGGTACACTCTTTACGTAACTTGACCTCAAAACGCGTGGACCTAAAGGTATTGAAACACGGACCACGATACGTACGACGCTTGGAATGGAATTTTCAACTCGAAATTTACGTAGTGAGCAGTAAATGTTACGTAAAATATGGGTTGTTGATTTTTTTATCATATATGACATATGAGAAATTAGAGAAAATATTGAATTTTTTTCTTGCCTCTGTACTTTGCATTCTCTAGAAAACTGTACTGGAGGAATGACGTATTTCGACATATCACAATTGAAAAAAGCATTACCTTTTAGTTTATATATATACTAGCTATGCCCGCGATTTAGTCCGTGTAAAATCAGTAAAAAAAATAGATTCATCATATTCATTATATCTAACACTGAAATAATTAAAAAAATTTGATTGAGTAGTTCCTGGAGGAGATCGTGGCCTAATCAGTGGCCGGCATTTGAGTCGATCGCTAAGTTAAGTTACTCCGGCTGCGACCGGAGGATAGATGGGTGACCCATTATAGCACTGGTTTATATTTGTTTTTATCCGACCTCCTCCGTGTTTCGGAAGGCACGTAAAAAAGTGGGACCCGAGTAATGTCACTTTGTGATATTAATCGTAAGGCTGTAGAGATCGTGGGGGTTCCGAGAATGGCGTCAGATGGCAATCGGTCATCTTAACTCGATCCACAGCCAAAATCCTCTGCAATCTAAGCGGACCCTGGTACTTAACCGGGATAACGCTTGGATAGGCATTTCGTTTCCTGCTGCCTGCTCGTTTGCTCCCTTGTAACATAAAAAAAAATTTTTGAACTTTATTGAACAGCAATAATCCATTAGTGGTTATTCCTAACATATCCTAGCATATCCTATATATTCCCTGGAGTAAGTATGTGACACTTATTTGAGGAATTCAAACTTACAACTTGAATATAAAAGTTATTGAATAGCGATAAAGTTCAAATTGACTCTGACATTTTTGTTAGACAGCGTTTGTATGGGAAAAAGGAAAGGGTTGTTCGTAGGGGTTTCCCGGCAATTATTTTAATTTTTCTCACCGTAAAAACCATCCTTGGACTTCAACGAATATTTAAAAAAAATAATTGGCAAAATTGGTCTAGGCATCGTTGTGTTACGCGCTTACCAACACATTTTGCGATTCATTTATATATATATATATATATATAGATAAAGTTATATTGCAAAAAAGTGCATGTAACGTACGATTTTAAATGTTAAATTTTAGTTTTGCCCTAACTCTTAATTTATTTTCTATGCCTATTTCTTAGTACTTTTTATAACTGTTTTATTGTAACGTTTTTATTATAAATAACCGTTTAGTTAGGATCTTCTTTATGTAATTTTAATGAATATTAACACATATTATATTGCACGCTATAAGCGGAATACGGCTGTATTCTTTTAGCTATAAGACCTACTGTAAAAACCCAAATTCGCAATAAAGATATTTGATATGAAAGTATTTTGAAGGAATTATCAGTGTATACGCCCACAGCTAGGCGTACACCTCCCATTATTTCTGTCACTTTCCCCTATCTCGCGAAATTCGGGTTTTGAAGTAACTGTTTATTGCTTATGACATATTTAATTTTTTCTTTACCCATATGATTGTTGTTTATTCTGTTACCGAGATAACCGCTGGGAATAGAACGAATAAATAACTTGAAGCCATC
>JANCMC010006887.1:0-14266 GCA_024363005.1 Charaxes varanes
TCACGACTTCGTCAGCGCAAGATAAATTTGAGACCACCTAAATTTGGTCCCATCGAACAATCCATTCTTAGCGTCTAGCCCTAAAAACACAGAAAAATCCAAAATGTTGTCATAAGTTGTTCATGGTTTCGTAATTTAGACCACTTTCCAAAACGTTACATTTAAAAAGCAAATTTTCTTTCAAAACTTCACACTTAAAGACGAAGAAAATTTCTCCACGATATAAATTCAAAAGTGCGATAACACGAGCGGCTAAATCGCTATCGCGGCGATCGCTGGGTTAACCAGTTCTTACCGCGGCCGAGTGATAGATGGGTGACTATCTAACATTTTGGAAGGCACGTAAATCAATGGATTCAAATTAATGTAACTGAGTGATATTAGTTTTGAAATTTTGGGGGTTCGGAGGATGACGTCAGACGGCAGTCGGTCATCAAAACACGCCCCTCATCCACATCCTCAGCAATTTAGCGGACCCTAGTGCTAGGACAGGATAACGTCAGGAAGAAAGACGATGTATCGAGCATATGGTTGACATTTTAGAGTTTGAAGTATCGATGAAAAAACATCGATGTTTTTCTGGTATATACACATATATCGACAAATAACCGACATCCCTAAATGCCCCTGTAGGTATAAATTTTTGGTAATAATTAAATTTCAAAAAGCAATTTGTAAATTAATTTCGTCATGAGTGATTAACATCCGAAATTCGTAAAATGGCTTGGACTATGTTACATTTTCTGATTGAAGTAAATAGATTTGTTTTCATAAGCGCTTATACTAACTTTATTCTGCTGCGTCTATTGCTGTTACGGACAGATGAGGCAGGAATGACATGGCGACGTCTTCGATCGAGGACGACGTTGAACAGACTGAACCCGGCTGACACTAGTACGTAACATAGCGAGCGAGATAGGCACGTCTTGTTAGAAAGAGACGGTGACACTGGCAGTGAAGGTGAGTGATAGTGGTCACTAGAAAGAGCGCTCTTAAACCTACAACTGTGTCACAAGTCCCAGACACTACTATGGTTCCTTCCTCTGCAACGCGATGGACCTGGCACCCGCACGGTGAATCCTTGGAATGCTAAGAAATTTGTCTCTTAGCATCATCACGATCACCCCTTAATCACCAACTGCTGGGCATAGGCGTCCCTTCTAATATGCCACTCTCCTAAGTCTCTGGCCCGTCACATCTGTATACCTTCCGTCACTCTCTTTATGTTGTTGAACCGTCTTGTGATGGAACAACCTGGATTTCTCCAGCCTACTCAGGATTTGTCAAATATCTTTATATGAAAAAAATATTGTACATTTTGACTACTTCAATTCTATTATTTTTTCTTATGAGTATTTATAGATTATTCATTTTGGATTATAAGATTATTTCTCTATATGGTGCTTTGTAGAATGTTTAAATGAAATTGTAAATGAATCACATGAAAATAAATTGAACCAAGACACTACATATAACTACATTCCCATTTGTTTTGCATTGCAGAGTATATATTCTGAATCACATAGTGTAATTAAAACTCATACAGTTGTCACATTTTCCGTAGCCCCCCATCGCTGTGACATCTCATATTTTTTGATTTCATGCATGTATTTAAAAATAATTAAAAGGAATTTACAGTTTCAAATTTCTATTTGGATTTTTATTAATTTTGACGTGTTACATCACAAATCTTTTAAAACCCCCTTGTCACATTTTAGTGACACGCAACCCTCTATTTTATGTGTGACATAATTAATGGATGACCTCATATAAGGGAAAGTGGGCAGACAGACAGAGGAGGAGGCTGTGGGGTGAGTTAAAATGACCGATTGCCATCTGACGTCATCCTCGGAACCCCCACGATCTCTGCAACCTCACGACTAATATCACACTAGTTCACGCTAACGATGCCAGAACACGGCACTCACTACGATACCTAGAAGAGAGCGACCTTTTTAGTTCCTCGCCTTTTTGTTTTCGAAGGCGGTTTTCTTTTTATTTAAAAATAATTTATTCACTGTTGCTTATAAAGGACATCTATACAGATGTAAAAGACATCGTACCGAAACTTTGTGATAAGGCTACATTTAATGTCCTAAATAAAATCACAACAATCATTCTCTCTCTTATTTATCTCGATAAATAATAGGTTACAGAAATTGCCACCCTCATCCCATTCTTAAGCGCGCAATGTATCGTGATCATTGGGAAGCAATCGTCAACAAAATGTTGACGCGCAAAACAAGTCAACGACCCGCGCCGCGGTACCCCTGTTAAGTAATTTTAAGTTTTATTTACATTGCGGTTTGATGTAAAAATATTGAAAAAAATTGTTTCTGATTTAAAATCGCATTGAGATCGATAGTAATAATGATATTATACAGTATTCAGTTAAAAAATGGTAAAAGAAATGTACATTTATTGAAAAAGCCGACGAAAAACATCACCACTGAAAAGTCTAGAATCATGTACTGAACCCATGGGATGCGTATCCGGTACGATTTCTTCTACAACTGAATGTCGTGGCCATATCTTACCATTGGCCACATCATGAAATAGTCGTAATTCATGAAATGGTCTTATTTCGGGAAATGGTCGTATTTCATGAAATGGTCTTATTTCATGAAATGGTCGTATTTCATGAAATGGTCGTATTTCATGAAATGTTTCCGTAGCCATTGGCCACATCACGATGTGCCTTGGCCAGATCAATGATGAGAAATCGCATCTCGATATGTCCAACTTAAAACACAACTGTTTGATCTTGAAACAATCAAGATTATTTAATCATATAGTAAAATCGTTAAATTAACTACCTATATTTATTGATGTATCTAAAGTATATTAAATATTGCAAATACGATAAGATAAGCAATCACGTATGACATTATGCAATAAATAATATTTCGTAAGCAACTTTCAGGGAAGGTTGTACAAATATTAAATACGGTTTTCCTAAAATTTTATTTATTGGTCAAGTGACTTCTACTGTAGTAAGTAATTCTTTCATTTATAATTTTGAAGAATCCATTTTTCGTTTTCCGAGTACACAATTAGTTATTTTGGTTACTTTTCCCAAAAATGCATATTTCATATTTTTTCTTCTCGAAGTTGTTTTTTGCACTCTAATGAGTGATATCCCGTCGGTGGAGGCTGACATATTTTTTTCGAGCTAGGAATGTTAAAATAGGGCCTTTTTGGAACTTTCCGACGTTAATTTTAACATTATACACACTCATATGTATACGAGGATTTATGTATTGAACAAAAAAAAACGAGAAGCGGTCAGAACTCCTTCTAACCTATCCGCAACAGAATTCTGTTTCGCGCGGAATATCACTCATTCCGCGCGAAACGTAACGTCGAAATGCCCCAAAATGCTCTATTTGTAGCATTCATAACTCGAAAACTTTACTAAAAAAGTCAGCTTCCCCGCCGGAATGACCGCCCGAAATACAAAGTTTCACCGACAAAGGAAATTAAAAGTGTAAATTGCTCTCGCTTTTAAATTTTCGCTTAAATTTTTTATTTACAGCCGAGGATTTTTATTTACATAAAAAGGATATTATTATCTCACAGGTTCCGTTAATTTTCACAAAATTTTGATTTAAACCTTAAAGACTTCTATACATCACAGACTTTTTATAAAGGAATCGTAATAGTAATACCCCCATAACATGGTACCCTTATAACGAAATTATACTATTCTTTAATATATAAAATTACAAAATAGATAACATTACATTGCGCGCATTCGGGGTCGTACCAGCGCGTTGTACGTTACATCAAACCGCAATGTAAATAAAACTTAAAAATACGTAACAGGCGTAGCGCGGCGCGGGTAGTTGACTTGTTTTATTTGCTCCTTGTTATATTAAAAAAAATTTAGCTTTATTAACAACGCTATTTATTCTCTTTTACGACATCTCTTTATGAAAAAGGCAAATAATAATACCAGAAAAAACGTCATAAAGTGACACATTGGTTTTTTTATATTTAATAATTTTTGCTAGCGTACTCATATGCCTACGCATTTGCCTTTGTCATATAAAAAAAAAAAGTTTTCCTAGCCCGTTCTTTGAACTATTTATTATGCATAGCATAAGCTCTACATTTGGCTAGATTCCAATAAGTTTTAGCCAACTGTTCTTAGTCTTCATCGCCTAGCTTATTACCGTGTCATGTCCTGGTAATATGGACTAGGTGGAAATTTCGCTGAGCCAACATTTATGTAATCCAATAGAAGCTTGGAGTAGAATTTAAAACGTTAATAGCTGTTCCATTTTGTCCCAGAAGTTTAATATATTTTTTATCAAATTCAATAATATGTACTACCTTAAGTATATTTTTCAATTCGTAAATTAGGTAACTTCTTAGGATCTTTAACTCTCATGGAGGAAACCTAAAATTTAAGGGGTTAAAAAGTGCCATGTGTAATAATATTCCTCCTGGCCGGTTTCGGCTAAGGCGACTGCTGCAAAAGAAAAACTCCGTTATTGGTGCACTCGTATATTGCTCATATATCCGGTCTTATTTATAAAAGAGCGTCCACTTTGCGGGCATGTAAGGACGCCGTTAAGGTAACTGTAGTCGCAAGCCACAGGTATACGGGCTTTTACCTCATCCCGTTTTGCACCAAGGTTCGAGCCGGTTGGGGCTGGAGGTCGCGCTCCACAAATCGGAGGCTCTGTGTTTTCACGGGCCTCGGATGCGACCTCCGCCTGGTTTCCCTTACTCCTGTCTTTCTAATTAGAGGTAGCGCCATGCTTGTAGCCGAATTGGGCCGGCGCGTCCGGGTACCAATACCTCTTTCTTACATAAAATCGGCGTGAAATGGCGGCAGTGCTGTCACGTCAAGTGATGTTATTGTTATCATGTTTCGTTCGGTTTGTGAGTCTTCCCAGTGGCCTTAACTCGTCATTAAAGGCTGGCTCCGCATGTGCTGATGTCCATGGACGTCAGTAGGCACTTAGCTGCCTGCTGCCTTCTCGTTTGCCCCGTCGTTGTAACATAAAAAAACTCTCTCTTCTCCTTTTATATTGCCATTATGCTCAACTTTCACAATTTTTCATACTATCTGCAACCATAGGTATTTATCTTGTTTAGTTCCATAAATTGTCAAAACAACAAACGCCATTCGTAGTGTTTTCTACATGACTAAGCTTCCAAAGTTTATTTGAACGTTGATAAGACGGAACGTAAATGTAGAGCGAACAAATAACTTCGTATTGTCGACACACTGTCACGAATTGCGAAACTTGCGCCATTTTTAACCCCCAACACGAAAATAGGGTTGTTATAAGTCTGTCTGTCTGTCTGTCTGTGGCATCATAGCTCCCGAACAGATGAAGTGATTTCAAAATAGTTTTTTTTGTATCAAAGGTGATTTATATGCGAGTGTACTTAGACATGTTTGATGAAAATCGGTTGAGCCGTTTACAAATTGTGTGGGTAAAAGTGGGGAACACGAATAAACGATAGGAAGCGAATATATACAAGTGAGGTATCAAATGAAAAGGTTTGATTTGTGTATTATGCCAGAGCCAGATATAGCTCAAAGTGTTTGTACATTTTTTTCCTTGAAGACTACACAGTACTACAAATTTTGCGCAGCTACACAAAGTCCCCAGCCACAGTACATGATGATTGAAATAATAATTCTCATGAAGCGTTGTCGTCGTTCTATATTTATTAAATTGCCAACCTAAAACGGAACGCTTAACTTGACAACGTGTTTATTAGTAGGAGCCGAAGAGCCGATTTCGCACAATACTCGAGCGCGTCAGAAAACCATATAGGGAGACTACTTCACCGTTGTATGTAAATAGATTTTTAAAATTCTATTTTTATTAAAAAATGTATATTTTCGTGGTAGTACCTTTGCCACCGAGCTAAGGTCTGTTGGAATACCGTGGGAAAAAGAGGTTGGGAACTATTAAATTTTATGGGCACCCCAAGTATTTCATAATAATTTCTTGTAAAATTCATAGATTTGAAGATGGAAGATGGAAGATCATCTCATCTCACTCATCAAAGAGGATAATTCTTTATCCCCTAACTGCTGAGAAGCCAACCAATATATCTTTCTTCAATCCATACCAATTATATTTTTCTTTTTATTGAAAAAGAACGTTGGGTGTTTTTGAAGGCAGTTTCATAATTGAAGTACAACTTCTTTACGAACGCTTGACTTGAGGAGTAAGCTGGTACTAAATGCTTGACGAGAGCATTACGAAAAATGTGATCGAGCGAGACGAACGGTACTTAATCAGCCGTTCAATGAAATGACTAGCCTCTTTACATTCGACTTAACGACTTTTATCGAAGCTATCTGCCTGCGACACACAACATATAAGCGATATACATACTTATACATAGATGAAGCTAAAGAAGTTTTACTTCAGTCTTTTAGTCTAAAAACACTCGATTTTTTTAGTTATAATTAATAATAACTAAAATAATCGAGTGTTTATATATCGATATATTTTATAATTATTTTTTTATTATGATACAAGCGGGCAAACGTGCAGGCAGCAGACACCGAAGTGCCTACCAGCGCCCATGGACATCTGCACGACCAGAAGGCCAGCAGATGCGCTGCCGGCCCTTAATGACGCACTACCTCTAATTACGACTAATATCACAAAATGACATTAATCGGGTCCTACTGTTTTACGTGTCTTCCGAAACATAATTGGCATTCGACCAAATCCAAGCCAGATTATTAAATACTAGCCACCCGCCCCGGCTTCGCACGGGCATATACTTTATCGAAATTTTCATTCGGATCCTTAACTTTTTTGAAATATTCTATCGCCTATGTTCACCTGACAATATAAGATACTAATGGTTAAAGAATTATACAAATCGGTTCAGTAGTTTGAATGCAAATAAACTATCAAATATTTCCTCTTTATAGTATTAAAATAGACTAGCCACCCTGCCCGGTTTCGCACGAATGCAATTTAAATGGATATTTACCAAAATAGAAAGAACCCTATGGCATTCATCTTTCTAACACCAAAAGGATTATCAATATCGGATTAGCGGAACAAGAGATAACCCGGAACATACAAACTCATAACCTTTACGTCTTTATAATATTAGTATAGACTAGCCGAAGCCTGCAACTTTATCCGCGTAAATTCAGGGATTTTATTCAATTTTGACGGTTTTTTCTGTAAGGAACCCAAATTATTTTTTTAAATGTAAACTATCCTATGTTACTCGTTGTAACATTAGCTATCTACTAGTGAAAGTCCCATCGAAATCGGTCCAGCCGTTTCGGAGATTACCCGAAAAAACAGACAGACAGAGAATATATTGTAACTTTTTGTTATAGGTGTTATGTATATGGTCATATGCAATTGGGAAAAAAAAGTTATTTCAACGATACGACTTATAAATCTATTAATAGAAGAACATACTACCACCTCAAAGGCCGGCAACACATGTACGAACCCCTGGTGGTGCAGTTGTCCATGGCCGTTGGTAATCACTTAGATGCACCGCTCGCCCCTTGTTATATAAAATTATAAAAAATCCGGTCCAATTTATCTGCCAGAGGCCGTCCACGACCAGGTAGGTCGAGGAAAAGGTAGCGAGATAACTTGGACGCCTTTGCGGGAAAGAAATAGTTTCAAGTAGCTCAGGATAGGAAGGTCTGGTTGAAGAGATGGAGGTCTTTGCCCAACAGTGGTACACTATAGGCTAATCAAAAACAAGTGATATTGTATGAGAGACAAGTTTGTGAATGCTACACAACCAATTAAAAAAAATCCAAACAGAAATTACGAATGATTTCAATTAAAGTTAATTAATAAATTATGTCAATTTTTGCCATTAATAGCAGTCGTGAGTGAGTTGTTTTCAACAATACAAACGTCTAATATTTTACTTTTAAAGTTAAGGGACTGAAGATGGAGTAATGAATTATTTTTAAACCAAAGAAAAACCGTCTTCAATGAACACCATGGAACTTAAGAGCAAAAAATAATTTGTCCTTACATATGATCTAGACACTTACTGATGAGTTGAAGTTCCTCGCGACACTAATGGCACCGGCTTCAACATTTTAGTAGGTGTTTAGTACATAATACATAAGTACCAAGTTTTTGTACTTTTCTGTCCTTGGTGTTTTTTGCAGACGGTTTTTGTTTTGTGTAAATATAATTTATTTTTAAATCTTTATTGGACAGTAAACGAAGATATCATCGATGTATAACGATGTATGTACATTTATACACATTTTTAGAGTTTTGATAATTTCTCAAAACCTCTTGACCGATTTCGATAAAATTTACATGGGATCACCTCAGAAGTAAGGACAGCCAAAAAAAAAAGAATCATAAAAATTGGGTAAGCAATGGCGAAGAAATCGCGTAACGTACATACAAGAAAATATACAGTCGAATTGAGAACATCCTCCTTTTTTGAAGTCGGTTAAAAAGGAAAATGGGTTTGCATGAAAAACGCTGCATGCGGGTACCAAATAAGATTCCGTATGTGCCCCGACATCGCTCACCAGCTTGTGCATTTACATCCTGGAAACAAATTTAAAGTAATTTCAAAGTATTTATTTAATAAGAATAATCTTTTACTCTCAAATAAAATAGTTCTTCAGCCGTTAGATCGACAAGGACTTAATTAACTATTAATTATTTATACAACATAACAATTAAAACATAATAATTAATCCACATGATAGCAAACAATTATACACACACATGCACGAACATATACAGTCACACACACAAATGCACACACCTAATCTATAAATACATATAGAAATAAATAATTTATTTTTATTATTAATTAACTGTCTTGCATAACGCAATGAGTTTTAAAGTTTTTCAGAAGTCCCTACTTCTATTTTTTCAGCTCTTAAGCACCGATCAAAACATTTTATTCATATCTTTTGGGGTTCTAAGTAGGAGTAAGAAAACGTAATCAGAGACAAACTAATTTCATACACAAATGTTTCAGGTCTTATTGGGTGGAGGCCGGCGCGAATTTTTGCCAACAAATGTCGTTGACGAAGAAGGAACTGTTGGTAGAAGAACAGATGGAAGAAACTTAATAGAGGAATGGAAGAGTGACAAAGCGTCCCGTAACGTCAGCTACGATTACGTATGGAATCGGAAACAATTGTTAAGCCTAAACAACGCTTTGCCCGAATATTTGCTCGGACTCTTCGAAGGCACTCATCTTCAATACAACATGAGAGGCAATCCAGAAACGGAGCCAACTCTTGAGGAGCTCACAGATACTGCAATTAGAATGCTAAGTCGTAATGAAAAGGGTTTCTTTCTGTTTGTCGAAGGTGGACGTATAGATCACGCTCATCATGAGAATCGCGTGGAACTGGCATTAGATGAGACCATAGAAATGAGTAAAGCAGTAGCTCGTGCGGCGGAACTCTTGGTAAATGGACAAAGATAGGTGCACTGATCTTTTATACTTTTACTTATACCTGAACAGGTATCTCAGTCAGTTTCTCCGTTTTATTACGAAGATCCTATGATCACCTTCCAGCTCTATCGTTAGACACTTGATACCATCAAAATATAAAGTACTCGTCCATACAAATCAGACGAGTCAAAAATCGAGGCGGTTATGTCGTTTTATAAGGGAGTTCCTGTGGCAACCTTCCAGCTCTATGTTCAGACCCTAAATAAAAAGTACTCGTCAAGACGAATCAAACGAGTCCAAAATTGTTGCAGTTATGTCGTTTATTAACGAAGGTTTTTATAGCCACCTTCCAGCTCCATGTCATCATTACATTATTTTGTCATTCGATATACATTATGCATACATATGTGTGCAGAATTTTAGCTTAACCGATTCAAGATATCTGCTCTAAACTTGAATTGTAAGATTTCAACCGAACAAACAGACATTGCAAGTTAAATAAAATCTTTTAAAACTGCAGGCTAATCTCGACCCTTTTCATTTATATCACCATCTTAAAAGTATGTATTGCTATATAAACTAACGGAACCAGAACCTGGATATTAATCGGTTGGTGTCTCAAAAGAATCTAATTCAAGTTATTCCAAATAGATGTTATATCTTGGGTTATCAAGCCAGTTAATAATTCATGACTTTTATGATTACAGCTAAGTTTCGGTTTCGGCGTGAGCTCAGGGCTTGGAGTGTCATGCTTACATGGCCACTTTACAAACTCTTCATCGTCGAGTGCAGACGCAAGGCTTGCGGGTTTCGTCAGATATAGTGGCTGGCTAGTGCTACTGGCTGATATAGTTTTTGTATTGAGCAGCGTCAATTTTCTTGTAAAACTGTTCAAGGTAGTCGATCTTTAAAAAGTCTTTAAGCTAATATTTAGATCCCTAACTGCACCTCACATAGATCTATTACTGCACTAATTTTTCAACGTTTTTTTTTTTTGCCTTTACATGTAAACGGAATGGAAACGTAAAGTTAGCGTACACGGTTAATTCTACAGATTGTAAAACGAATGCAAATTTGAATACTCCCATTTTCTGACAATATTTTTTGCTCAATTTCATTAACTTAATATTATGTCGTCAACTAAACGTCAAGCAGGAGGCACGCAGATGGGTTGCTGACTTTAAAAAAAATGAATATGGTCCTTTCTCTCAGACACTATATAAATCAATCGTTTAGTTTTTACATAGGATCTTACAGATGTTGTTTTATCCGAGCATTGGATTAACTGCTTAAAAGATTTAAGGCTCCTTTCTTGAAGGTCTTTAAGTCTTATCGGTTGAGAAACGCTGAATCTGGTGACTAATTCCACAGAGTTATGTTAGAAAGGAAATTAAAAACCTTCGTCAACTCTAATACTAATTTTTAAAAAAACAAAGCAGTAAAAAGGTCTGCCAACAGAAGTGAAAACCTAAAACTATAAGCATTTTCTTTAGCCGTTTAAAAGGTCATGCACCATCATAATATTGCTTCCTATGATGTAAACATATTCATAAAGAATCTAAAAACAAAAAATTATCCTAATCGTAGGTGGAGCCACACTTTTGGATATTTACCGAATTTACTCTCCGTTAAAATATGCCAGAAGTTTTCACTTTTAAAAATAATTCTACGTATCTTCTAAGGGGTTTTCATTTTATTTCCAGAAGGAGGATAAAAGGGCATCATTGATATTTGTGATCGCTGGTCTAGTATCAATAACACTTGCATTTATATACGGCATAATATACGTGTCGGCTTGCGTGCACCTGGGAGGCCTGTTTCCTGTTTTCGAATTCTTTTTCGCTCTTTTTGATTTAATATGTTAGTTTAATACTAATTTTTTAATAATTATTATTATTAACATAGAATTAACACTATGTACATACTATACTACAGAAATCGATGACTCCTACGTCTCTACCTTGTGTGTGACTATCGTAACACACAAGCCATCGAATTATTCTTATTTTATTTTAAAAAAAAAGAAACTATTACATATTTAGATAATCAGTTTGATGGTTTACAGGAAAAAAGACATCTACTATACTAATATATAAAGCTGAAGATTTATTTGCTTGAATGCGCTAATCTCATGAACTACTGGTCCCATTTGAAAAATTGTTTCGGCGTTAGAGAGTCCTTTTATCGAGAAAGGCTATAAACTATATATCATCACGCTAAAATTGAATTTTATTTTTTTTTACCATAATTTACGCGGACGACTTCGCCGGCACAGCTATAGTATAAAGGTTCAAAGATATCTTCGTTCGATATACTTTTTATAAATTTTGCAATATTACTGTAAGCTATGAGATTGTTTATGTATTAATTTATTAATTTTTCAGGGTGGGTTACGTGGTTTTATTTTATCATAGTGATGAATTCGTACTATAAAATTTCTCCACCCACTATTTCCACCAGTGAAAGATTAACGAATTTCATCTATACCGCATTTACCAGTATTTTTGAACGCATAAAGCGTGTGTTTGCAGGTACCATTGCGTGTTTACTATGTTCTTTTTAAATTTCAGTATGGACCTACTATTTAACAGTGGTGTATTCCTTCAGACGAAAAGCAACTTCGAACTAGAAGAGATACAAAACCTTACAGACCTAAGAAAATGAACGTGAAAGGCCTACAAACGAAAAGAAACAATTATAGCATCAGTTTTAGTAAGAAAACGTAAATTATTTTTATAAAATGTATTTATTGTTATTATATACGATTTAATGTATTCAGAATGTGTTTTATTTTGAGACTGCATATTTTGTATTCTTCATTATCACTAAATTAGATAAAAAACTGCAATACTTTTCCTAAGCCTGCCTTTGACTGGTTTCACGCTTTGTTTCCCGTTCCCGTTCCCGTTCCCGTTCCCGTTCCCGTTCCCGTTCCATTTCCTTTTCAATTTGCTTTTCAATTTGCTTTGCCATTCCTTTATATTATTACAAACAAAGTGACGCGTAAATTATATCTATTAAGACATTCAAGCTAAATTACTAAAATTCAGAAGATTTTATATGACAAGGGATAAACGAGCAGGCGGCGTTCACTTGAGTGCCTACCGAAGTCCGTGAACAACTGCAACACCAGAGAGCTTACAGATGCCTTGCCGGCCTTTGAAGAATGAGTATGCTCTTTTCTTGAAGACCCCTAAGTCGTATAGGTTCCTAGACTATTTCCACCAGGGAAAACGTTTGATGTATGATCAAAATAAACAAATATTCAAAAATGTTGATGAAAAGAGAAAGATTTTTGTAACATAAAGCTATCTGGATGATATTTCAAGAAATGGATATTTAAAAAATCAACAATTTATGTAAAGTAAAGAAAAAAATCCTTTCGCTTAACACTGCGGAAATCCGCAAACAAAATATTTCACTTAAAAAAAATTAAGTGACCCTTTTTAATGGTGACATTACAATTATTATCTATGGACGGTGTCATTGACACCAGGTAAACACATAATGTGACATTTGTATATTGCCTCGTTATGCGGAGGTATAAAAAGTTAATAAAATTGTTTAAATGCGAAACTGCAATTCATGCAACATTTTATTGCGGCTTAAATTTAGTTTAATGCGATAAGTGAAATAACATACACCCAATGGGAACGTTCAAATTTTTGCCGAAAATAAACCGTTTCTGTTGGTGCACGAGAAATTTTAAAGTCGCCTCGTTTGTTGTTATATTCTTGGTAATGGTAAGACGTTTTATCGCGACACTCGCTGTAAGACATGGTATTTAGTAATTAGAACACCATTCTTGTAGTTGTTTTTTTCATTATTAATATTGGTATAAGTTTATTTACACAATTTGAAAGTAAAATCATATCAGACTAAAGTCTTCTTATTGCCAAATACCTTGTATATTTCTTGTCAATATACTTACTAACTTAACATCTACATATATACAGAAAAATCAATCTTTGTTCCTTAGTCTAACAAAAACTCAGAAAGGACTGAACTATTTTGAATTCTGTTTGTTTTTTATTCCCCTTATTAGGTTTAAAGGATATAAAAGAAAGGAAAAGTCGAAAGTTTCTTTAAAAATAGGAAAAAATGCAAATTTTACCTTTTTATTTCTACATACAAAAAATAGAAAGATGAATCTATTGCATCCATTAAGCAGAAAAGAGCACTAACATTAACTTAGATTATTTTTTTAATATTATATTTTCAGTTACTTTTTCATAATTTCGATTGTGTAAAAACAGACAATAACACATTTTATATATTTCATTGGTAAATTTCGGTGAAGCATGTTGGGTTCACATTTATAAGGTATCAATTCTAACCTTGATTTTAAGAATATTTCCATGTATACAGTGAATAATTGACTATCAGTTTGTGAACTTTAATTAAAAATAAATAAAAATCAAAGAGGCCAAACGAGCAGATGGTCATCACCGTCCCAAAGTGATCAACGTCACCCGTGGTCATCAGTATAAGAGCTGCTGATGAGTTGCCAGCCTATACAAGCGATTTTAAATGCAACGATATTGTAGCTTGTAGGTAAAGCCTCTGGGGAAATAATCATCCCTAGAGGCTAACTCTAGAGGTCCCACAATTTATTCGTGCTGAATATTAGTTTTCCAGTATCCACACAGCCGGTTTTCTGGGTAAGCCTGCCTGCAAAGATCTCTACGAAGCACCTAGTCCAGTTAGGGATGTCACTAACGTATTTAGATGGATATTTTTTGCCGCACAGATGATTCTTATGATCAGCGGCTTTGTACCTACCATTTGTTTGCTCTATTAACACTAATTTTCTATTGCAGAACAGAATAACAAATTCAATAGACAAACAGACACT
>JANCMC010006910.1:0-10847 GCA_024363005.1 Charaxes varanes
CGAGTAATTGGTCTTCAAAGTGTTTGCCACAGTAATCCCACCTCTATAATATTACCTCATAGGTTTTGGTTTCCTTTGCAAATGTATGGCAAATATGAGACAATATGACATTTAGAGAGTTGATTTTTACACCTTTAAGGGACCGCAGACCGTATTTGGCATTTATTTTAACTTTATAGGTTTCTTTTTTATTTATTTATTTATAAGAAATTGCAAGTTTTTTTTTTAATTTAACATTAAAAAAACCAATGCGGTTTGTCCTTAATGTTAGGGTTGACATCTGCATTATTCAAATAGTCTAGTTAAAATTATGTATATATATAATATAAAAAAATGTAACAATTTACTTAATATACAGAATTCTAACTTAAAGGAATTTCGCAAGCATGATTTAATTCAATTTAGATATAAGATATGTTTTTAACATACTTTTAATATTTTTACTTGTTATGTTATCTTTTAAAGTGCAGGGTATTTCATTAATGAGACGCGGAAGAAGGTATTTGGTCGTTCTTTTGACGTATGCATTGTTAGCCCGCACCGTACGTAACCTGTTACTGGTTATAGCCCGTGTTTGTATAGGCTGTTCCATTTTATCTTGACTAATGTGGGTGAAATATTTAAGATACGCTTGATATCTTCGTTTGCCTTCCAAATAAATGGTAAGAATGGATCCTATCTGTCAAAATCTTTTATTCATATAGACTTTTTTGTAAGCTCCTATGAACGTCATGTACGTATAATATTTTCATGACTTTTTTAATCATTTAATAATTTGGTGATAGAATTTACGACTTAAAAGCTAAGTTTACAAGTGTTCCTCGCGCCCTGTACTGAGAAGAGACCGCAACTTACTCAGTCGGGTATTTTTTTTCGGTTATCAGCGTCAGCGTCTGTTTACTGTGGTTAGTCTTACACTTCAACCCGCTTCACAGGCTAATATAGGGCCCTAATTAGCAAAGTACAGTGTAAACTCTCTAGAACAAAACTCAAGAGACTGAGAATTGTCATTCGTTATAAAGAGTTTTCCTTATATGGAGAGAGTAAGGAAAAATACCCAAATCTTCTATCAGAAGTGTCGAACAAACGTTTTCGTTAACATATACCGCTCTTCTTACTATCCATCTTGACAGTTTCAACGTTTGCGTAAGACTGATATTACACAAAAGGTAGGTCGGTACCTAGCGCGTTTAATAACTGACACCATCAACATTTTATAAAGACAATGTAACGTATGAGTAATGGCACACGCGTTCGAGGCAATACAATATAACAATAACAAAAGAAAGGTAATCCTCAGGGTGTCCTTATCGAAAATTTCGGCTCCTCGAAAATTTAGTCGGAACCTTTGCTGACATGTAAATATAGACGTATTTCTTCGTAATAGAGAAAGGCTGTAAACGAACAAAAATTACTTCATCTCTATGTAATAGGGGGTTTTTCGTTATAAATAACGACGTTATAAAGAGTTTACAATCTATACTAATATATAAAGCTGAAGGATTAGCTAGTTCGTAATCCTTTTAGTGTTAGATTGCGCATTTTTCTAAGAAAATTTTAGGCTATATATCATCACGCTAACATTAAATCTAATTTTTTTTACATAATTTTACACGGACGAATTTGCGGGCCCAGCTAGTGTATTATAAATTAAATTAATTGACATGTCTATATATGATGTCTCAACAACTCCCTTTCTTGTTTGATGGTAAAATTTTTGTCTGTCTTGTCTTGAATTTTCTTAATTTTATTTAAATAGGTAATCACTTACAGCGTTCATCCATATCCAAATGTGGGTAGACTTCACATGGCGCGGAAAGAGCAACTTCTAGGTTCTCCACGCTTCCTTTATAAAAAACATCAGAACCATCCACGCGTTTGCGCCTCAAAAGTGCTTTCCTTTCGTGAGGTTTTAGACCCAGCTTGTTCTTTACTATATACGAATAGCGTGCCACTGCTCTAGTTAATATGTCGCACGTTTGGTCTGTAATCTAAAATGGATAATAATTTAACATCATTTCAATTTCAAAGAAAATGTTTGAATTAAGTATTCAACTTGGTGATTTCTAAATAGTAGAAAGAAGAAGAAACATAAAATAATCAAAAGTAAACTACTACATAGCGGCATTTTAATTTAGAAATAAAATTGGCAAAAGCGTGTCAAGACACGCTTATGTAGAAGGGTTCCGTATCTGATAAGCTATAAACGTATTTATAGTACGTACGTACGTAGTAAATCAAATGATTCCGAAGATTTACATATTTTTCTACTCACTTCAGTACTGGCTTAAGTTTAATAAACTAATATTTCATTATAATTAAAATTATTTAACGTTTAATTTTACATAAATTTTGTTATTTTGTAGAGGTTTTCTAAAATTGTGTCTACTACACATTTTTTAAAGTTAGAGGAAACAACCTGTTGCTGGCAATCAGCAACGCAACCATACAAGTATAAAAGTAATAATATAAATAAGTTATTTCTTTCTTTTTTAATTACAAGACTCTGTTAATATATTTTTTTCAATGACCTAGTCCATGATTCTAAGTTATTAGTATGTAATATGTATTTTTATTTCGAAGACATAAACTCCTTACTTTGCATAATTTTTCAAAATTTATCTAAAAGATCATTTTATATCATATGAAAATTTTAAAATAAGAATATATAAAATAAAATGTATAAGAAAAAAAACGAGACAAGATATTCAAGATTATCGAATAAAATAATCGATATTTTCGACAATAGCATTTAAACTTACCTTAACTTTGAATAGAGATGGATTAAATCTATAATAAGAATTATCCTTATTCTCGAACTGCGGTTTCGGCCACACTTCTCCCTTTGTTGGTGGATATTTCGGTCCAGGTTTCGTTAACCACATGCCATCAACGTAGAAAATGCCTAAAGTTGAATAAAATGCTAGAAAATACCACAACATTGTTTCATAATACAACGTATTTATAAAATAAAAATAATTGTGCACAAAACTGCCGCGCAGCCCGATCACAAAGTAGGTACGGAGCCGACTGAACGTTTATATAATAATTTGCTTGTGTATATAGCTGACAAAAGAGGTTTAAGCATAACCTACACATGCGCGGTGAGTAATACGTGTATGTACTTATAAATTAAATAAATTTAAGTTATTAAAAGCCAGAAATAATTGGTACTTTCATACGATTTAGTAGACACTTAATGATGTGTTGGAAACGGTGCCATTGGATTAGCGGGAACCTATGTGGTTTGGCACCGACTTTTTGCTTTTTATTCCTAGGTGTTTTTGAACGCTTCTGTGTTTTTATGTAAACATAATTTATTACAGGGCCTTTTGATACATAAATAGTGTCTGTACTATATTTTTTTATACGTTGTGCTCTTAACTGTATTTTCTATTCATGTGTAAAATGCTTTATGAGAAGAAATTGCAAACACTTAGAACCAGGCGGTATTTTTATTATAGTAGATTATAAAAAAAGGTATGTCTTTAAATGGATTCGTAATAAGAATATTTCATTTTCCAGATAATTAACAAGTGTTTTATAACTATAATTAAATAAGAATAATTGCTACCTACTTATAAGAAAACTGCCTAAATAGTTAGTGTACTTTTATGACAACTTATGGCTTTCTGGATTCGTTCTGACCTGGAGCAGCTGCATTTACAGAGTGCCACATTCGAGGATAAGGATAATTCTTATTATAGATTTAATCCATCGCTATTCAAAGTTAAGGTAAGTTTAACTGCTATTGTCGAAAGTATTCGTAATTTCTATAACCTTTTGTTACCAATTTTCTGTGTTCCACCAAAACTGTTCTAAATAGGAATTCATATATATTTTGTGATTTTTAAGTTTAAACAAATATAAATTTGAGATACTCTTTTTTTTATTTCTTATTTAATTTGTTGGGATTATTTACCCCAAAAGTTATAAAAATTTGGAAACCAAACACTAAGAAATGTTGCTGGGCGCCGCGCGGTCATCCTAAGTATATAAACGCCATTCACGACTTAAATTAAAAATTTTAGTCTTTCTTATCGGTCACCGGTGACCCCCGGCCGGCCTTAACGGAATAATATGGTGCCGGCCACCGGTGACATCCATGGCAGTTAATGTGTTAACAACGCGCGATTGAATTTTAGTGTGTGCGACAGGCTACGCAACATGATTTTGTACACATATAAACTTTGAACGCTTGGTTAAACCGACACCGCATGGATAAGTACAAACTTTGTAAAAACTTAGAGCACATACTCGAAATCCCCGGTTAAACTCAGTAATCAAACCAGTGTTCAAATATAACAAGCGCCAGCTTTTTGCAAATATTTCTAAAAACTTTGCACAGGCTCATATTAATTCTAATGCTGGTACCAGAAAACTTAATTTGAATGTTTTTTTCGATGATCATGTAGTGTGTCCAGGGACTTTGTATAGCTGCGCAAAGTTTGTAGAACTTTGTAGTCTTCAAGAACAAAAATGTAAACACACTTGGAGCTATATGGGCATTGGCATTGCCATAAGTGATAACATTCATAATATAGAATAAAACCTTTATGACAAAATGTCACTATAATATTTGTACTCAATTCTCATAAACGAATGACATGTGACTTGGAGGGGGATAGTGGTTTACTAAATAATCGATTATTCTCTTTTTTAAATAAATCGATTTGTAAAATTAGATTAAATAAAGATAATTGTTTTTTTCTAACTATTCGAAGAATTGCATTTTTATAGTGAAAACTTCTCATGGGAGAGTGAACCGCTGCGTCACTTTCATCCCCAGGGATAGCCGTTCAACTAAGACTAGTTAGGTTAACGTGTGCATCTCGGGCGTCCCGAGATGCACACGTTGATTCTTTTTCGTATACAGTTAAAACTTAAAAACAAAAAGTTAAATAACTTTAATAATGAGGAAATTGAATAAATTTAACATTTCATTGAAATTGTGTAAAAAGAAAATTTAATACGTTTGAAGACTATGTTACTTCCTTCATAAAACACAATATTTCTATTCTGGGCATGATGTTTTTGCATGACCTTTGTTCTGGAACTTTAGACTGCCCGGATCTAACATCTGAACTAATACAAGTTTCTGTTACAAAACCTCGAATTAGAAATAACTCAGTTGCTCGTAGGCGACCCAGTCAATATAATAAACGTTTCGACTCCGTCGATCTATTTTGCAAGTCTAGAAATGTCTTCAAAACGGCAATTGTAAAATTAACATATCACACGTAATACTCACTTACACACTATATACAAGATCTTCATTTCTTTAATTGAACTTTAATTGGCCATTTTTTCCTTTATAGTGTAACAATATAAGTTTTTCCAATTAGTTTTAACATGTCTTAACATCTTATCATAGTCCATAATGAACTTACATTATTGCTTAAATAATGTAAGTTTATTATGATCTATTATAAGATTGAATTGTATGTAAAACTTGTTTTTGTGATGCTGTGGACTTTATGTAAATAAATAAATACAAAAGAATGAAATGACTACCTATTATTACTGTCAATACTGATATTAAAAAAAAACAAGTTTTTATTTAAATGTTAAGTTTGAATATTAACACAGATGTTTAGCATCATCTATCATTTTGCTAAAACAAAAATAAATTTAAACACTCACAAGAGGTAAAGTGACCTTTTCCTTTAAGTTTATACAATAATACAAAGTATTGTCACAAATGTATCGCTTAGCACATAACTTTTCTTTGTTACTTAAATAAAGAGTAATTTAAACGATTGATTGAAAATCGATTTTTATTATTTAGATTGTTGAAAATCAATGATTATAAAAAATAATCGATTACTTTAGCACATCACTTTATGACTAAATGTAACATTTGTGATTTGACACAAATAATACTAATAGTAATACATTTTCTAATTGAAATTCCTTACAAATTAAAATACAAGTTAAGTTTAATATTTTGTATAAACATTAAACCAAATAACTTGATCTCATATTAGTTTAATAAAAGCAGTAAATATATAAACTATGTTTGGGTTACCTGTGCTGCTCGTCGTTTCAACCTTCGCTATCACTAATGTATGTGCGCTACATTCTATGGAAGAAGAAACTGGCAACGGTAGATATGTTATTGAAGGACGAGTATTTCCGCCTGACGATCTAGACTCGTCAAACTGGCAAGTGGACACGAAAATTCATGTAAACGGAGGAGAATATATTGGTTTCATTAAAGATGATGGATCCTTTACAGTACATAACGTGCCGTCAGGCTCATATGTTGTTGAAATTGTACACCCCGATTATATGTACGAGCCTGTCCGTGTGGAAATTAATTCAAAAGGTAAATACAGAGCACGTAAAGTCAATTACATACAGACATCACAAGTAATTCATGTTCTATATCCATTGCGAATGAAGACAATGTCAAGATTCAGATATTTCCAAGTTAGAGAACAGTGGCGATTAACTGATTTTCTTTTCAACCCAATGGTGATAATGATGCTGCTACCACTAGTTTTGATTATGATTCTGCCCAAGATGATGAATGATCCAGAAACAAAAGAAGACTTGAAACAAATTACAAACATGGCTAAGATGTCAGAGTTTCCTGAAATGTCAGAGATGTTCACAAATTTGTTCAGTGGTAGAGCTACAGCTAAAGCCAATGCTAAATCTAAACAAGTCAAGAAGAGGCAGTAGGATTAGTTATTTCATTTGTAACATAAGTATTCTATTTATATAGATAGACTAAAATAAAGTGGCATCTTGTCAAAAGCATTATTGATCAGACACAAGAATTATTATTTTTGCCTTTTATCATTAAATCTGCTTTTTAGACTTCATTCTGAAATTATTACTCTCTCCCATCATAACATAATATTACTTTCTGCCTATTTTTATTTGCCTTTATGCTACTGAATTTGTAGATTCAGTACAATGATCATTTTTATCTCATGAGATATAAGTAGTTCTACGATAAGAGGTTTTAAATGCATTGAAGAGTGCTGGAAGCAAATTAGTTTTATTTTCATTAAACACATTATGATTTTTGTTTCATGAACCTTTTTAATAAATACATAATTTAATAAAGGCTAGTCAATATGTGATGAAATATGTTATTTTTAAGAAGGCCAGGGGCCAAACTTAAATAAATCAATGAAAATGAACAAACATCTTATTAGCTGTAAAGTCAAAAATAGAAATCATTTTTGAGGGGTTAATTTTGGTGACCTCCAAAACGGTGTGGAAAGGTATGAGGGTAGCAATAAATAGACCTTTAAAATTTACCATGACGCTGATAAGGCAGGTGCCTTGTAAAAAAGGAGGTCCTTATTTACATAATTTGACTGATATTTTTAATATACAGACTTGTTACTCCTTTATGCAATCTCATTGAATACACACTTCTGGTGCCACAAACAATGCAAACTATAGAACAGCCTGGCATACAAAAAAAAAAGAATATCATTTATTTTTTGTAACAGGATTTTCTTAATGTATGCATAGTTGATAGAAAAAAATAATTAAAATTTAGCTGTTTTATTTATTTTCTCTACTTAATAAAATTAGATGACGAGGAATTTACTTAAATACCTGAAATTTCAGTTCAAGTAACAGAAAATTTATTGCCTTCAAAGTCTTGTGTGGACTCTCTGCGCAACTCCCGCCACTCGCCTTTTTTGAACCCTCTTGATACAACGGTTGCATAAAATACTATTAAAATTTTGAGAGTTATCTGAAGCCTTTCACCAAACCATGCATATTATCGTTAGTATTAGGAAAGTTGAAAAGCAAAGTTTTAAAAAGGATAAAAATAAAGCAATTGGTCACTTTTAGTACTTTATTGAAAATCTATAGTGTCAATATACATTAAAATGAAGAATATTAGAAATATAGATATTTTTGTATGATATATCTAATATTCTTGTTTTCCATCAATACTTACAGAGTAGTACCACAGTGTAAAGATCAAATTGAAGCAAACCAATTTGTCCATTCAATACTGAGGAATGAATATCGACAATTTTACTGCTTTTATGCTATTCACATTGTAACAACTTATACATAATATTAATCACAAGTACATATCAATAATAGAAAAAAATAAAATAAAGTCAGTCAGTGGTAATTTTGGACGGAAATTAATTAAGTAAACTTATGTATAAATGAGATTCATAGGTTTTTTTATAACATTATTCTGTTATGGACGGTTATTTTGAATTTTGTACGTCCATCGTAAGAATTTTAATATAAATATAATATTTGGATATGTTAAAGTATAAGTAAATATTGTCATTTGCCAATAATTTTTCATAAAATTCTTATCTTTTAAACTTTATTACATTTAATATTGATTTCTGATTTTTATATATTCCAAAATCTAACTAAAAATAGTGTCTTTGACTATTTAAGGCATTTTGATTCACATATATATTTTTATTTTGTTGCAATAATAAAATATCATAATTAAATTATATTAGGCATATAAAAGATTCTTAGTCTACAAAAGAAATCTATACTTATTTCTAAATATTTATATACAAATAGAAAAATTTGTGTGGCTTAGTTTAAAGAAGGGTTTCTGCAGATGCCAATATAAATTGCTTATATTGGTTTCATTTATTTTGAAAGATCAGCAACAAACCAAGTTACTCATTGATCAGTAAGATCAGAAAAATATAAAAAGGAATCATGATTATGAAGGTTTTAAATTTTCTAAATATTTCATTTTGGTGCCCTAAGAGAAATGGGCACAATTGAAGTTATATGATATTTAAATGGCATAATATAACGATAGTAGTAATTTTAAAAATACTGGCAATATTTTTCTAAACCTCTTGAGAAACGAAAATAACATTATTTAAAAATATAATTAAGAAAAAACCAAAGCCAAAGGGTGACATCCAGCACAAAAAGAAAACTTTTAAGTCCGCTGTTATTGGCATAAACCTCATGTTGATGTCAAATACGTACGTCAGCGACAACCCTACTGCTAAGAAAAGTTGAAAAGGTAAGGGCGCATTTAATGCATCTGTTAAAAATTCTATCAATGTTTTGGAAGAATGTTTCTTTAGATATGTACGACATGTGAAATAGAAAATTAATAACAGCACCAGTACATAATAACGTTTTATAGATGGTAAAATGGACGCGGATGAACGGCGAAGTAAATGCCACAATTAATGAGCTCACAGTTACGCGTTGAGGACAATGAGCCGTAAAAAAATATATTCACATTTCGTTTTCGCTTCGCTTCAGAGAAAATGATATGTTCCCAAATATATTGTACGTAAAAGATTAAGTGATTTACTTAAAAATAAATTGAACAGAACCAATTATAAATTTAAACTCATTTGCCATCGGATAAAACCTTACTTATAACGATAAATAAAGCTTTAATTACTATTAACATAGGTTTTTGTATTATTTGCGGTATATTTACAATACCTATAACATAAAATAAAAGCAGTATGCAGTATTTTAAAATCTAAATTTTAAAGGCCATTCTGCACTGTACTGTTAAAGTATCGGTTTAATATTATACTTTTAGATCTTTTCTCTTTTTTAATCATCATTGATATGGTACTATAACGTGCATATTTAAATTTTAATTTCGTTCAACCTTAAATTCGACACATTGAAATGTTATAACTCCATTGTTTCTATAGTTTTTCTGTGTGCTGAATAACCTTCACTTCTTGAAAATAGTCCATTTTGATAAGAATATAATTACGTACTAACAATATGAAACAGACATCTTTCTTAAATGCTCCATTTTTCTTAATGTCTTTTTATCTAGAGTTACTACTACTTATTAAGCTACCATTGTACGACCTCAATAATAAAAATAAAATAAATACATAGGACAATATGACACATGGACATCTGTTTCTAAGGTAGACTACTTAATGCCTGTGTTGTAGGCAACAGACGCCTGTTTTACACAAATATTTTTTTACTAGAAATATATAAATACATACTTATAGATAATATACCCAGACCGAAACAGGAATCGAATCCATAACCCACGGAGCCGAAGGCAAGTTCCCTGCGCCAACGGATCAGTCTACATCGAATCGAAGTCGATAAGCAATGCGTAATAGAATTATATGTAAATACTTAAACGTATTTTTTATTGGCACAAATCACCTGCACTGAGCATCAGACAAGGAATAAAATATAAACGAAAATAGTTGTTGAATAGTTCAGATGGGATATGAAAATTACTCGTGCATTACAACTTCTTTCTAAAATTTACCTATCAAGCAAAAAATAAAGGAGTGGAGATGAATACCATAGTTTTAAATAAGATCAGTATATATAATTATTAAAATAGTCAGCGTATTTTAACAAGTGTACAATTTGACAACACGTCAAATATTGTTACCGATACTTTAACAAAAAAAAATTACACAGTGCAATATATATATTTAAAATACTATAAACACATCACTGGTATAATAAACGACAGATAGAAACTTATCGGCTAGATTCAGTTTTGTTGAATATGGTCTCATTCGTTCATCATAATATGACGTTTAATGTCTCTATGATGTATTTCTAACTTCCTAAAATTTTTCCCATTCCACTTGCTTAAGAGCGTTGCGATCGGAAACTCAAGGAGAACGGGATAAGTGGCCTTTTGAGCGATGATATGATATGTTAATTGTCAAATGGAGATCTTTATTTTTTTGAGTTTTAAGATTACATCGCCCAAGACGCCCCACTTCTTGGACATGGAGCGTCGCGAGCGTCTTGTGAGCGTGAGTAATGACGTCATCAGTGACGTTTTCGCAGAAGACTATAAAAATTATGATGTCAAAGGTTTGTACATATATTTCGTAACCTAAATGAACACA
>JANCMC010006922.1:0-14256 GCA_024363005.1 Charaxes varanes
CGCGCTTCTAAACCTACACCTGGGTCACAAGTCCCGGGCACTGCTATGGTTCCTTCCTTTGCAACGCGATGGACCTGGGACCCGCACGGTGAATCCATGGAATGCTTAGAATTTCGTCTCTTTATATATATATATATACCTAGTCGATAAAATATATTTACAGAAGTATATATGAAATCTTTAAACAAATATAATTTATAGACCGAAAAGAAAACACGTCGGACATTGACCTAAATATTTTGACAATAACAAATGGATTTAATAACTAACCCAAATCTCTTAAGAGCATAATTAAAATAATGTCTATCTATACTCTGAGTTTACTTACTTAATATATGAGGTTTATCCCTTTAATAAATGTATGACAAATGTCCATAATTCTTTTTTTTTCTTTACACAACCCACGAAAAACAAAAAATGCACCACCACAACAAGCGTGGGGTAACATAGGTTTGCACTCCGATATTAGTCTAATATTCGACTTACCCTCTTATTAAAAAACCAAGGGCCATTTGTATGTATTTATATTAACAGAGGTCCCTGTCAATAAATCCATATAAAACATCCCCACGGACCAATTTTCTTAAAACATTTCGGATGTCGATTTTAATAGGGCTCGCTTGATAAACTCCGATCAATGCTTTAATGCAGAGGTCGGTGACCTTTTCGCAGGCAAAGGCCACGTCGTTCAGAAATTAAATATAGGTAAAATTTGGTGTCTACCTATCAATTTATTTCGTAGATATTATAGGCGTTATTAAAAATGCTGAATTTTATTGCATACAACAAAATTTTAAGCACGTGTAATGCAATTATCTGTTTATATAAAATTCTCGTGTCGCGGGGTGCGTTGCCAAAATCCTCCGAAACGGCTCTACCGATTTTCATGAAATTTTGCGTGCATATTGGCTAGGGTTGAGAATCGGTCAACATCTATTTTTCATGCGTCGAGATCCACGACGTTAGATCCCCAAGGTGGAGGTCAGCCCGCGGAGGCCCTCAGCCTCCCTGCGTTTGACGAGTTCCTTATCCGGATGAGACTGTGTGTGTGTGGGAATAGGCCGAGCGGTGACCATGTGGTTCGAATGGTTCCGCAAAGGTGAAAGTTTTATAGTTAAAAAATATAATTAATAACTTATGTGTTCATTCAATCAAGCAAGTACTGTTTATATTAAATCAATATTTCATTTACGAGCTGCTATTGCTTTCGAGATATTCGTTGCAATATTACTTTTTTGTGCACATACATATTTATAAAATATGAAAACGTTAATAATTTATACTTAATATTTACACAACGTATTAATGATGCACTGGCATTTTCACGCGGTTTCACTGGCGTGACCGTATTCAGTTGTACGATTATAAGTTTATTAACTGTTAGATGCAATTATTAATTTTATAAATTCATAGATTTATATCTATACTAAGTTATAAAGTTGAAGAGTTTGTTCGTTTACTTTAACGATATAATCTTAGGAACTACGGGTCTGATTTCAAGAATTCTTTCAGCTTTAGATAGCTCATTTATCGAGGAAGACAATAGCTATATATCATCACGCTAAAATTTAATCTATATATTTTGCCTAATTTTACGCCGATGAAGTCGTGGGCACAGCTAGTAAATTATATATGTATTTCTTGGTTCACCAATTAAATATACTTGGAGATTATAATAGTATTAAGAATAATATAATTGACTGCACAATGAGGAGGTCGTGGCTTAATCAGTGTTCGCCATTTGAGTAGATCGCTTAGTTGCGTAGCTCTTGCTGCGCCCGGGTAATAGATGGGATGGGGACCCATTCTAGCACTGGTTTATATTTGATATCCGACCTCCTCAGTGTTTTGGAATGGACGTAAAACAGTGGGACCCGATTAATGTCACTATCTATATTATTATTTACTTATTTCATAATAAATACAGAAAGAGTACTTTAAATTCTTCGCGTCCTTCAGCGCAATTGGTTTGCCTGGGCACTGCAGATTCTTCACATTTTATAATTCATGCAAATTTTTATCAAGTTTATATATTAGGGTAGATCAAAGTGAACTTAACGACCGTAGGAACAAAGACTGGCAAGTAGAATAAACCCACATCTCTCCGTATAGCCAAAGGATTGAACCGAACGGAGAGAGCTCTACGTAAAATGTCGCCCCCGCCCAAAGGTGACAGCAGTACTCTATGTGAGGCCGGACTTGTGCCTTATACATTTACAAGAGATGGGTCAGCATTAAGTACTGCTTCGCCATGTTGAGGACGCCAAGCTTCGCCTTCTCTTCCAAGTGACCGTCGCTTTATATGTCGACGAAAACACGACGAAGAGGGACTTTTTAACTGTTATTAACTATTTTATATTATTACTTTATTTACTTATATGTTAGTAAAGTTTGAAACAGTATTTAAGTTACGCAAATTTTATTCGTACATACGTCTTTCCTTGTGTCGGGCACTTAAAATATTCATGTAAATGCTGAATACGAGATCTGGGTGCGGCAGATTCTACGTGCACGTGTTCACTATTACAGTTTAATAATTAAATTTTATCAAACTCCACAGTTCGAAATCTTATCTTAATAAATATGTAAAGGAATCCCTATTTCCCTTAGTCACGTCATCACGCGTGAACAGCTGGACCGATTTGGGAAATTCTTTTTTTTTGTGTTTGTTATTGTCAGTAGAAGGATCGTATTATATAAAAAAAAACAATTATTAAAGAAAAGAAGAGGCATAGAAAATTATTAAATTTAAGAATACCACCATACCTTTACCTCCATATTAAATTATTTCTAATGTAACCTTCGTAGCGCTTTTGACAATTTAAACTATTTAAAGTCAAAAACTACTTATTACATTATAATGCGGTTTTCACAAATAGATAGATCGATTCATGAGGAACGATTATATGGCACCTTGAGTCACGACTTCTCTTTGTTTACTGACCAAGTTTTTGCACCATAGATTATGACATGCAGAATACCTGCTGTTGGTTAAACTTTTATGAGATCAAATCTCATAAAAGCCTGATGATGTGGTCCATATTATGTATATATAGTTAAGGTTTCCTGTTGCCATTAGAAAATTCACTGATCAAGAAAGACATTTCCAAAATAATTCCTTATTAGGACATCTTTTAATCCAACTTACAAATAAAAATGAAATTATACAAGCTCTTTTGATTTTTCTTGCATAGTATGTGATCAAATCTATTACGTCTGATTTATTTGCATATATTCATATATATCTATATTCTTATATACATACATATATGCGATTACATTATAACAGCTTTATTAATTAGAGATATAAGTTGATGATTAAAATACTCATTTGCCAGTTTTATAAAAAGTATGTATAATAAAAAAAAATATAAAACCAAGTCTTATGCGACTGGTAAACCTACAATAACATTGTACAATATATTTTATTGTATAAGAAGATTGTGTGGCGCTTTGAATCCAAATAATGAATGATATTGCACAATGTTTATATTATAATATACTCTCTTTAGATTCTCTTTTTTTCGCTATTTTTGTCCGCGCAAGTGTACTCCTCGTCAAGACATATAAACACAGTCTGAAAAATATGGCTACACCTACACGATGCAATTGTATAATATGGTACAATAAAAATTAAACTCGCTCAAAATTTCCTTCAATCATTGCGCATTCTTCAGTATTAACACTGTATCATAAGTCATATTGCACAATACGTAATATTGAGCAATAGAAGTGCGTTTAAGGAACACCTTAATCATCATCATCAGCAATGTCTTCATCCTCTAAGATATTATTAATAGGATGACTGCGATTGATAGAATTATCCATGACAGTCTTGATTAGAATGCACTTTGTCATATCGCATGTGCACGGCATGGGGTGTTCCACCTCTTCTGGATCTAGCAACGTCAGTTGGAGATTATACCTGAAATAATGTTAACTTTATAACCAATATTTATGAGAGAGGTTGTAGCTTAATAGCCCAATCATTTAGTATCTGTTTCTACATAACCATTGTTTTTCAAACCAAATGACTGGACTTATTATCAATGGCCGGTATTTGAGTCGATCGCTAGATGAATTAGCTCTTACTGTGGCCAGGTGATAGATGGGTGACCAATTCAAACAGGTTTTCTGGTTAAGATAGCCGACTACTGTCTGACGTCATCCCCGGAAATCCTATAGTCTCCAGACTAATATGACTCTGTGACATTTATTGGGATCTACTGTTTTTACCTGCCTTCTGAAAGATGAAGAAGAAGGAGGAGGTCAGATATTTTAAAACCTGTGTAAGAAAGTGTTACCCATCTATCACCCGGCCCCAGTGAGAACTGCTTTAACTAATAATCAATACATATGCCAACCACTGGTTAAGCTATGACCTCCTCTATACAAACCACTTCCATCTACTAGATATACCATAAGAATTGAGATGAATGTTACCTTCTAGTGTTTTCTTGGCTTCTATTCATATCTAGTTGGAATGCAATAGGTTCCTGTTGTTCTACCTCTTGCTCATCAGGCAGTAATATGACAGTTTGTTTCCAATGAGTTGCTTCATCTCCAGGCTTAGTGCTGAGAACTACGCGAGTTTCATTGGATAGCTCGGGAAAATAACACTCAAACCATATACACAGGCCTTGATACTTTCCCTTTTTGTTTGCACCTTTAAAAAATAAGGCTGGTTTAGAAAAAAAAATCGCGCCAATAATTTACTATGCATATGCTATCTTAATAATATTATACACACAAAAGTTTGTACACATGGATGTATGTTTAACGAACTTTCACGGAAAAATTACTGAATAGATTTTCATAAAACTATACAATAATATAGTTTATACATCAGAATAACACATAGGCTATGAATTATAAAGATATTGTGGTGAATTGTCCAAAATAGAATGATAAATGTCAAGTAAATAAGAGAAAATTCTGCCATCTCCAAGCTATTCTAGCATGCATTGCAAAATCTGTCAGAGTTACATGTATAGTGCATGAAGCAAATGTGTATCTTAAATAGTTCTACAAAAAAAGCCTGCGACAGCATATATTTATATTTCAAGTTTAGGCCAAAATAGTGAACCATTATGGAACAGAAAAGGGAAAGGAAACAGGAATGGGGTCAATATTATAGGATAATAGAATGTAGTAAATAGTAAGTAACCCAACGTTCGGACAGGATAGTGTCTGCCGGGTCTGCTAGTGCTATTATATAATTGTCTCTCTTGAAATAAGTGTTGCAACCAAACCTACTTTATATAAAACCCATTTTTATGCATTATATGTATATAATATATACTAATATATAAAGCTGAAGAGTTTGTTTATTTGCTGGAATGCACTAATCTCAGGGACTACTGGTTCGATTTGAAAAATTCTTTCAGTGTTAGATAGGCTATTTACCGAGGTAGGCTAAGGCTATAGGCAATATATCACTATGCTATCATTGAATCTATTTTTATCTACCAAATTTTACACGGACAAAGTCACAGGCACAGGTAATTTTAAATAAAATGAATATTTACCTACTACATTTTGGATGCTATAAGAGTCTAAATTTTTAACAGTGTCTTCTTTCAAATTAATCCATGCCATGACAATTTCTTCCCCAAGCAGATCTTCAGGCCGAACTTGCATTATCTCTGGTTTACTACTTTTATTTGTTCTAAGATGTTTGGCAAATGTTGACAATGATATTCCATGGAATTCCTTCCATTTTGTATACAATTCTGGAACACTAAAAGGTACAGAGTGTAAAAATACTTGCAACTACCAATTTTCAAATAGTTTGGATGCCGACATGATTTCAGAATCAATCATGCCCATAACTTAAGTATGTAATTGATGAAATGGGGTAAAATTTTGAGGGAATTTTCAGAAGCAGATAGCTGATTTACAAAATAACCAAATGTATTAATAATTTAAACAACATCACCTAATTTTATGAGGATAAAGTCGTGGGTAACAACTAGTATTTAGATAAAACCTCACCTACATGGAGTAACATGAATTGCAGCAGTTTCTGGGAACATCACACCATCATCTTTCAGAAACTTGTCTCTAGCTGCAATTACGGAATCTAACATGCCCTCGTGAAGCAAATAGAACCCCATCCATTCTGATACAATAGCATCAACTTTTTCCTCGCCTGGTAGGATTAAATCTTCTACTTTAGTATGTATTACCTGTTAAATTTTAACATCTATGTATGGAGATTTTAATAGGAGGGTCATCTTCTATGAGGTGCTAGTTAAAAAGTGGTCATTTCTAAACAGCAAATGATCATTCGAAGATTTACTGAAAATAGCGCTGGTGTAGAATGAATTGACCAATAACCTTCCTAATAATAATAATTCTAATATGTGGTGGCCCCTCATTTGTGGATTTTGACAAACTCTTTGATACATTGAGATGGTCCTTATTAGAGTCTCCATACATCTGTGTTATATTACAATGTCTGCCAACAAGATGTGATAAAAAATAATTCCATACACCACACCAGCTGATTTTAACTCCTATTAATGTTACAAATGAAAGTAACTCTGTTACGTTTTCACGACTACTCCTCTGAACCAATTCTGATAAATTTCGATATAGATATAGACTGGACCTTGGAGAAGGGCATGGATACTTTTTGTCACAAATATGAAATTTGAAAGGTATAAAATAGTAGTTAGAATTGTATGACACTTTCATATGAATGAAGATATATAGTTCTCTTTGTCTTCATCTATTCTTTCATATAGATGAAGACAAAGAGAACGAAGTCCCTGATGGAAGCTAGTATTCTATAATTATTAAAATTTGATGATAAAACCTTAATCCTGCGCTGTTCGTTTATAAGTCAAAACAGAATTATAAACGTCTTGTCTTACAAAGTTCTTGTCAAGTCAAAGTCGGAAATATATTTATTCACACAGACTTTCTAACAAGTGCTTGTGATCATCATATACATATATTTTTTTTTAACTATTATCAAAAAAATAAATAAATATGGTACTGCTTGCTAATAGTACCTCTATGACATCTTCAAACTTATTCTCTTTGACAATTTCTCTTGCTAAGTTTGCAATATTACTGGCTTCCACTGCATACACTTTCTTCGCCCCAGCTTGAGCACAAAATATTGAGAGGATACCAGTACCACAACCAACATCCAAAACAGTCTTGTCTTTGAAGTAATTCTTATTCCCTAAGATCGCTTGTCTGTATGAATTGGTTCTCGGCTCATCTTCTAACATCAACCTATGTACCTTAAAATAATAAACATATTTTATTTATAACCAGGAGAGAAACGTGTAGAGATTTATGATAGGTTCTACCTACGTCCAAATCTTCATAGCTGCAAAAATAATCGTTTGGAGGAGTTTCCTCCATTTTTTTATTATTGATATTTTTTTTTTTTCTAAATAATGTCTCGTGCGGTGTTAACAACGTAGAGATTGGCTGGAAACTGTGAAAATAAATTTGTAATAATGCTAGAAAACTAGTAAAAACAAATTTATCTTCGAAAATTATGATAAAACACTACTGGTAAAAGAGCGGGGGTGCAGGAGGATACGCAACTGTTCCCAGGCGCCAGAATTATCCCATCGCTATCCACATTATATTTAAGAATCCGTCATACTAAAAGGAATGTTTTTCGACGAAACGCGACAACAACACCATCACTAGACGTGACAGCATTGCCGCCACTTCACGCCGATCTTATGTGAGAAAGAGCTACTGGTACTCGGACACGCGGGCCAATTCGGCTACAAGCGTGGCGCTACCTCTAATTATATTATAATAGTAAAAATTTAACAGTCCAAATCTCTCCAATCGTATTAGTTCAGCGAAATATATCCTAATGTGAGATTGGATTTCTATGTACACGATTGATACGATTGACGAACAGCTCACGTGCCTAACGTTTAATTACTGCAGCCGATCAGGTGAATGATATTGAGGGCATACCGATAGAATACACTGGTCATCTATAAGCTCTTATACAGATTTGGATGCAACTATTGCTAACATTGATATCATATAATCTTTGTATATAAACTTGCAACTAAAACCAAATACTATTCAAAATTATTTCATATCAAAAAAATCCGTTATGAAATTTTTTATCTGGCTTGAAACAATTGCCAATTGTGTATCTAAAAAATTTTGTATTCGCCTGTGTATGTTTCTGCAACCCAATGCTAAATTTAGTTATTTTTAACTGAATATCGCTTGACTTTTTAACTGGGCGATTAACGTGTACGTAAAGATTAAAATTGAAGTATAAGATACATAAGAATTGTACTATATTAAATATAGTTCTTAGAGTCCATTATTTGGAACGAAATGAGTCGAGGAATATGCATTGGTAATGCTTGCATTGTAGATTTTTGCATACGCATGAATTGCATTTTCATGATTAGCTGGGAGTTTTTTGATAATTTTGCATAAATTTACAATTCATTCGATGTAATACATTCTCTTTTTTCCAGCGTTATCCCGATCTAGTACCAGGGTCCGCTTATATTGCAGAGGATGTGGCTGACGTCATCCCAGGAACCCCCACGATCTTTGCAACCTCACGGCTCATATCAATCAGTGCGCTAACAATACAGTGCGACTTTGAAGATGTGCGATGAACCGTAATAAAGAAATTATCGTATTATAAAAACAATATTGCATGGACTTTGTAAGTACAACATGAGATCTACAACCTTGGTATTTGCTAGGTATCTCCTGCTTCGGCCAACATCTCTGTTAATGGTACAACATCGACTTAGAAATCTTCAATCAATCAAGACACTTCTCAAAGGCAAGCAACATATCTACGAGCCTTCTAGTAGGACATAATAAGTCAATGAGCGACGGTAGTTATTCAGCTAATATGCCTGCTCATTTGTATGGCGCTTCAGTGTAAAAAATACTTATACAATAAAATAAATAAACAAATAAATATTAACAATTTAAACTATAACCTATCTAAAAGTAAAGTCAACTAAACAAACTTGGCTTCTCAACTTCAACTATAATGAGACAAAAGATAATTTAAGACATTTATTTTAGCCTACATTTACACACGTACCCAGACACACGCATACGCGCGGTCACACATATGCACACACACGCAAACACACATCCATATATTATAACTTTAGCTATAGTTTGCATGAAAAATTGTAATATTTATATAATACTACAAATATATAATAATTCTTGGTGTATATAAAGGTGGCTTTCAAGTTACAGGGAATCCTAGTGTAGTGTACTGTTCTGACTTATTGTAATGTATACTTTGTCAAATAAAAGTTATTTATTATTATTAAAAACTTTAACAAGGGGAATGATGCTCAAAGAGGATTTCGTATTTTAATCAGTTGCGGGCATTTGAGAAGATCGCTAGGTCAAGCATTTCATACCGCGGTCGGTTTTTTTTACGTTACAAGGGGCAAACGAGCAGGCAGCAGGCAGCTAAGTGCCTACCGACGCCCATGGACATCTGCACGACCAGAAGGCTAGCGGATGCGTTGCCAACCTTTAATGACGAGGGAACGCATAGAACCACAAAGTTGAAATTAATACCAAATATTAAAATTTACGAGCTCTTGCAGCTGTATGAAATATCGACTCTTTCAGTGTACACAATTAAAAGATTTGAAAATTCCGTATAGGTCACATTTCCCATACAATTGCATAGGGAACCAAAACCTACAAGGTACTTCCGGTTGACTTAGAATCATGTAATTTGACGGGAAGCTACATCTTGTAGCATAAGTAATGGAAAAAAAAAATGAAAATTTCTTGTTGCAACACTGTCTATTTGTCTGTCTGTCTGTACATCAAAACCCTTTTTCTGAGAAACGCGTACAGGTATACACTTGAAATTAATACTAAATATTGAGGTCTGTAATAACTCGAAACTATGTAAGTATCAACCCTCTAAGTATATTCAATCAAAAGATATAGCCATCTATATCGCATTTCCCATACTCGTACACTTGAAAAGGGTCCTACAATTGGAATTTGGCAAAGAGCTATATTTAAAGTACAAGTATAGAAAAAGTTACGGAAACCGTAAATTTGTAGTTTCATCGCAAAAATGGTGTGACTTGTCAAATTAAAGGAAATCTTATTAAAGGTATCAATCTTAAGATAATTTGGTAAAGTATAACGTGATGGTACAGAACCCTTAATGCGCGAGATTGATTCGCACTTGCCCTGTTTATTTATATACATAGTTATATATGCATATATAAATATGTCGTAGTCGTAACATAGATAAATTCTATAAAAATAATATGTTACAAATAAATTACTCTGTTATGACTTCTACTCTATCGCTAGACACTTATCAATAAATTGCTGCGAAAAAAACTGTGCAGTTTAAACTGCGCAAATTTATCGATACATGTATACGAAAAATTATTGTCGAGTAAACTGCACAGTTTTATCGTTGCGTTTGGATGGCGGTCGCTCATTTCGGCTGTTCTTCTTAACGCCATACATCCGTAAAAATGCAATGTCAGCGCAATTTAAAATCCGAATGTCTCCTCACCCCCACCTAAATGTAGCACCGTGTTGAAATGTTACTCCTCAATACGCGCTTTAGTCCAGTAATATTAGATTTTTGCTATCGAGGAGGACTCAATAACAAAAATGATATATCGAAAGGTAGGAAAATATCCCCTGATTATCATATCAAAATGTTTGCGCTGCTCGTCAATAGGAAATATTATAATTAATTAAAAACTGTATAGAAAAAAATTAAAATTAGAAATGATATTACCGAATTTTTTTTAAGATATTCAAGGGAAAGAAAAACATGACCTAACATTTTTTATAATTACTTTTGATACGGAGTTAGGAATGCCTGTTAGATAATGTACCGTCTTTTTGAAATAAATTATTAAATTTAATATTAAGTTTCTACCAAATTATTTCCTGTCGACTAATGACGCCGGGCATACGAAGTATCGCAAAAAAATTGCCGCTGTCATATTTTTAGTATGAAGTGACTTTTGTAATATAGCTTTTAAATATTCATAATTTCTCCTATTGACGTGCAGATGAAACTTTTTGACACGATAACCAGGGTATTTTTCGCGACCCATTGATAAATGTCTTATAGACCGGGTCTAAGCTCTATGATAACACATATAATCCAAATCTAAATTGACTGGACTACTTAACATCTTTGTAAGATCAGTTTATGTATAATTATTTTAGAATCTATCCTAAATATCCGGTTTTGGAGTAAAAGTGGGTTAAAAAATTTAACATTTCTTTGTTTTATTTATTTTTTATTTTTTATATAATAAGGGGCAAACGAGCAGCCGGCTTTCACTCAAGTGACTACCGTCGCCCATGGACAACTGCAACACCAGAGGGTTCGCAGATGCGTTGCCGGCCTTTGAGAAATGAGTATGCTCTTTTCTTCAATCGGTCATCTTAACTCGCCCCACAGCCACATCCTCTACAATCTAAGCGGACCCTGGTATTTAAACCGGGATAACACTAGGAAGAAGAAGATGTGTATATATACTTTTGTCACACGTGTAATAAAATGGCCAAGAGCGTGACAAGACACGCTTATATAGACGGGTTTTGTATCTGATATGAACGTATTTGTTCAATAACTTCAAAAGTTATTGTCCAATTTCGATCAAATTAATTTTCCTAGTGAGTTTTTAGCATGTTTTATCAACATGGAAAATTTCAAGTCTCTACGTCTAAGAGTTTGGAAATGCCAGGGGGGGGGGTGACCACCTTACGGCAGACAGACGGACGGATAAAGCGAAATTATAAGGGTTCCTTGTACTAGAGTACTACGGAAACATAAAAAAGGGAGATGTGCGGAAAAGGTTTGATGAAATCAAGCCAATAAATAATTGCGCAACTTCGTTAATTACGTAAAATAATAACTTAATGAAAATTAAAATATACAAATAATTTTTATTCTATTAATTAATTAAGCGATAGGTGTGGAAATAAAGCATTATTTACTTCCCATTATAACATTGTTTTACAACTAATTATACAAAATAATTGTAAAACAATGCCATATTGAGTATAATACACGATTAATGAATCATGATCATTTAACAGGTAAAATTATTATGCAACAAGAATGTAACACAAGATTGCACGGATTCATATGTGCGTCAGTGTTTTACTACATATGATCATTTGACGTCTGTTAATGACATTACAATATGTAATCATAAATTAATAACAATAATAGGAATACTTACATGTGGTCTATCCTATATCTTAGAATATACCTGTATATATATATAGATATAGAATTTGGCAATTAGGTAGTCTATAGTTAGTAGACATCCGCTAAGATAGAATTTTTTGATAGGACCTTATTAAGGAGGACAAAGAAGTTAGAAGTTCCTCATGAAATTCCAACAAATAATACTATGAACGCTAACGACGTGGTCATTTAGAAAGTGTGAAGTACTCACAGGTTAAAAACTGTGGGTAGATTTATGTTACAATAAAATACAGGTCGGGTGTTTAGCATCAGTCATTCACGATCAGTGAACCGTTGTGAGCAGACGTGCCGGGCTGTGTATATATTTACTGTTGTTTTATGTGTTACCACCTCAGAAGGTATGCTAAAAATGTCGTCGAAAAACATTAATGCAAAATCTATCGATAACTATTAGATTAGTTAATTAAAGTGACAAGGAATGTCGCCTTATGTTTGAAATTTGTCAGCGATCACGAGAAACATGAATTAAATATAATAATTTGAATACCAATAAAATATTCCAGTTTATAGAAATACATAACCAGTGACAAATCAATGTTTATAGAATGATCGGTAAAGTAATATGCAGAATTATGCAATAGTATATAACGGTTCTTATCATTATGTCACACTATTGGATTTTTTTTTTTAATTTTATTTAAGAGTTTTAAGCCAAAAAGCAGGAGCTAAGAACGATAAGGTTATCATTTTTTTTATCTACATATGTAAAAGTTAATCACAATTTCTGACGTAATAATATAGGGTTGTTACAATGATGGATCCGATAAAAAACCAATAACATCATGATGTCTAGAAAATGTATCGCAAACAGCGTGTTTTTTAACAAGTAGAAAAATGAAAAGTTATAAACTATAGTATTTTTTAATATAGGGAAAACCGCCTTCAAAACTCATAGGAACTAAAAAGTAAGAAATAATTAGTACTTTCTTACGATTACTTAGTAGACACCTTCTCACGTGTTGAAGTCGGTACCATCTGCATCGGTTTAGCGGGGAAACTTTTTGGCTTGTTACCGACTAGAAAACGTTTTCTATTTCATAATCGATGACAAATAAGATTAGACAAAATCAGCAATACCGGCTGATTTACTGCGTGAAAATATTGGACATGAAGAAATCGGACGGCAAATTAAATTCATAGATAATTTTCCACGAAGTAATAAATGGAATTTTCCATAAAACTAATAAAAGAACTAAGATGACGACTAAGAACCAAAAGACAAAATTAAATTTACTATTAGTTGGGTAACATATGATAGCAGCAAGGATTTAAAAACTGGAATTGAAGCTATTGTGGAAGTCAGTGGAGCTAGTTAGTAGTAAGCTAAAGAATGTTAGTAGTAAGCTAAAGAATGTGAGTAGTAGCAGAAGTAGTAGCGGTGAAACTAAAGAGTGAGAGCAGTAGCTAAGTTAAAGACTGGACGTCTTCTGATTGAGCCAATATGACAAGAGATATACTTAGTGGTCTAGGCTTTTTAAGTCCATCATAAATTTGATAACCAAAAAGAAGTTGCTGGAATAAAGTATTTAATAATCTAAAAGAAGTTCCGAGCATCAGTTTATAATATTTTAAAAGTCCTCAATAAATATACATAAATAAACAACGCAATAATTCTCCAGTATGGCCACAAACTTAAATATTCCAAGGTAACACAGTTTACGAAACCAACTCGTTAATCAAATAAGTGCGTAATTTAATCGCCCAGAGTTAGGTGTATCTATATAACTAACTTTAGAATACAATTTGGTAACATCGAACGTAACTAAGTTTATTTCAAGTTTCAGCTAGTTAGAAACTAGTTTTCTGCTATTAAGAATTTGAATATTTGAACAGAATTAAAGTAAGTTGGCCGTATGGTATACTTAGAACTTTGCCACTCCTTTGCCAGGCATGAGACTAAGGATTAAGGATAAATAAATTATTATTTAAATTTATTTCTATCTAACTTCATTTACGTTACGTATTTTGTACGCAACATCTCGCAGCAC
>JANCMC010006929.1:0-14256 GCA_024363005.1 Charaxes varanes
AGCACAGTTAGTTATAATAATAAACCATAGAAATACATTTTTTAATTAGTCTATAATGTTCCACAGCTGGACAGAAGTCAAAATTAGTACCTTTTCTCTTGGTCACAACATGTCGCGTAAACGACTCTACCGATTTTGCTAATATTTTTGTTGTGTGTGTGTGTGTGTAATACGGGGGACGGGACGGGGACAGGGATGGGGATGGGGAAAGATACAGGGATCATAGAATGTAGTAAATAGTAAGAAACTGAACGCTCTGGCAGGACAACGTCTGCCGGGTCTGCTATTATTATATATTTATTTATTATATTCATCCCTCTGAAATATTATATTTATCATTTGTATCAAACTAGATTATATCGAATGTAATTCGAAGATCTAAATACTAGTTGGCCAGATCTGTTTCCAATTAGAAAATATCCGATTTCAAAATTTAGGTAGCCGCATTTCGAAATGAAGGTTTCAGTTTAGCTACAATACCATCGTTAGTATGTAAATATCTGGTCTAAAGCTAGAACCAGATCTTATTTCACCAAATTTTGAAATGTAAATAGACAAATATCGATATCTGTTTCGTTTATCGATTCCGAAATTCCCATATTCTCGTAATCTTTTTATTATTGGTGATGAATAATACAAAGAAGCCGTTGCACTTTCTTTATTGGTCCCAAGGAATAGTCTATATATCATAACACTAAAACAAGTCTATATTTCACAACGCTAAAATTGAATCTATTTTCTTACCTAATTTTACGCGGCCGAAGTAGCGGGCACAGATAATAAAATATACTTGATATAGTTGTGTTAATAATTCTACAAGCCCCCAAAGCCACTATTAAGCACTTATTACTTTCACAGTGGCCCTAAAATATCAGCCAACCCTTTCTCCTTACGAGCTGTTATATCAAAACTATAGACAAAACAAGTAAATGTAGTCAAAAACTACATTGGCGTGGACTGGGTGTAAGGTCTCCTCTCCCAATAATCAATATCTCTACTTAATATATAAAGCTGAAGAGCTAGTTTGTTTGCTTAAACGCATTAATCTCAGGAACTACTGGTCCGATTTGAGAAAATCTTTCAGTGTTAGAAACTCCATTTATCGAGGAAGGCTTTAGGTTATATATCATCACGCTAATATTGAAACTATTTTTTTAAATAATTCTACGCGGATAAAGTCGCGGGCACAACTATTTTAATGGATTTTTAAATTAATTTCTAAACTTTAAACGAGGTGAATACGGCCCGTGTATTTACTTAAATGGTACTCTTATGGCATTAATTTAATTAGGTAATATTCAAATAATCGGTAAATTCCTCTCGTTTGCATAAGTAATGTCGAATCTTTATTTGTTTCGAGCAGATAAAGATAGCGGTATCGGAAAAAGTCGCAGAATTCGTGTCGCTTTCCATTATTCGACACCCGACTGCGGGAGGAACAGGAATTGCAAGATCGAATTTGAGTGTACGGATTTTTTTCCTCGTATTCTTGGGGGTCGTCGACCCAGCCACCGGACACTTACAACTTACGTACTGACGGCCACGTGATATATACCCTTTTAAATCAATAAATAAAACTGTATTAATCGTTGTTTTGTTTAATTTAAGCTTGCGATTTACGGGTAAGGACGAAGTTCGTCACGACGGACGCGCGGAAGCCTTATCTTGGTTCCGTTAGTGGTTAAACTTTTTACTCTTCTCTTCAGGAACGTATTTGGTTGGGTTGCCAACTGGATTTGGTATAATTCGTTTTATGAAACTGATTTTGCATTATTACTTATTTATTTGTCTGGCCCGTTGGCGCAGTGGGTAGTGACCCTGCCTTCTGCTCAGGGGGTCGTGGGTTCGATTCCCACCTCGAGTCTGGGTGTATTATCCATATGTATGTAAAAGCCGACAAAAAATTTCACCACTGGGGAGTCTAGAATCATGTACCGAAACCATGGGATGCGTATCCGGTACGATATCAGATACACCCTGTATATTATTTTTAAGTACCATTTATTTAAATTAAGTTTAAATCGGTCCATTCTCCATACACTTGCAGCCCGGCCCGGTTTCGTAGGAATATTTACATTACAAAATTTTTCGTACGGATCCTATAACTTTTTGAAAATATTCTATCGTCCATGTTTATAAGGCTAATGTTGGATTCTAATAGTGAAATCACTTTAAATCGGTCCAGTTTTTTTGGTATTCTATGCAAATATACAATCAAATCTTTCCTCTCTATTATCTTAATATATATGTATGTATAAATTACGCGTCACGTTGTTTGTCCGCGATGAGCTCCTAAACTACTAAACCAATTTTAATCAATTTTGCACACCGTATGTAGTTTGATTTAACTTAAAAGATAGTATAGCTTAAATTTCAATTTATTGTCACAAATAAAAATGAGTCGCTGAAATGTATGCACGTGCATAACTTCTGAACGACTGCACCAAATTGAATAATTTCTTTTTTGTTGTTTTCGTTATTGTTTGGACAAGGTTTATATAACAAAAAGGAATGGCAAAGCGAGGGCGAAAAGGAAATGGAATGGAAAAGAAACGGGAAGTGGAACGGGTAACGGAACAGGAACAGGGAATAATTTTATAAGACAATAGAATGTAGTAAATAGTAAGTAGCCCAACGTTCGGGCAGGACAACGTCTGTCGGGTCCGCTAGTACTATATACAGATTAGGTAATATGTTTTAATGACAATTCGTATTGTAAATCCTTATCACACCGTAGCAGTCATGTCGCCTCAATAGAAATCGAACAAAGCGTGACAAGATGGCGGTTTGACGCTTGTGTGAGGATGAAAACGTTCGTGCTATGCCCAGAGCCCCATGAGAAGTACTAATCTTACTCGTAAATTACCTTGTAAAAATATTATGTGACAGTACGGAACCCTCAGTGCGCGTGTCTGACTCGCACTTGTCTGTTTTTTTTTTAATGCTGATGTTACGTTTGATGTATTTTTCACGTTATGCAGATATTACGACGGCTTCTTATAATCCATATCCATTCCTCATTGTTATCCTTCCATATGTATCCTTTCCTTATCCTTACTTAATATAAAATAAAGTGCAAGGCCGCGTCTGTCTGTTCACGATAAACTCAAAAGCTACTGAACGGATTTCAAACTGAAAAACACTCAAAATTTAACATAATCGCTGAATACACGCGGTCTATGTCACGGAGTACGGCTAGTTGGCATATATTCTCGAACAACAAGTGTCCCATCCTCTTCATGTCCTCGTAAGTTATAAATTGAGTTCTCATTCAACTCAAACACAATTGTCCTCGTTTCCATAACGAGCCATGAAGGACGCTGTTATGTACCTTAACTGTATCTTATTATTTGAGAACGTCCATCTCATCTCGAATAAATCTTAACAATACGGCTGGTCGTAAAGGGAAACATGACTTATTTATGGACAGTAGAAATGAAAGCGTTGTGTAGAAACATATCGATACGTCCCACGTAAGTTGTTGTAACCCCAAATTCACGGTTTTACAGTAGAGCGTTACAAACCACTAACTTGTAATATGACAGTCATTTTTTTAATATGTTATTGTATACAATAATGTAATCGTTATTACTGAATATGTAATTCTATCTACAAATATGTTATATAACGACGATTTTACTTCAATTTACATGTTAGTAACGCTCTACTTTGTAGTTGGGAATTTGGGGTTACAACAACTTATGAACTCACTAAAAACGGTTATAAAACCAGCTTATACGCGGTAGAGGTAGGAGCAAGGGGTATACCAGCAAAATCCAGTAACGTGTCTGCGAACCTCTTGGTGGTGCATATGCCCTTGGGTGTGGGTACTCGCTTAACTAAGCAGCCTGGCCGTTTGCCCTTTGTAACATAAAAAATAATATTTCCAAAATATATCATACGATATGATACTTGTAGATTGCTCAACGTCTATTGTGTAAAGTTGATTCATTTATTATATATTTGCTCCATCATTATCAGACAATCGTTATGTTATAAAGGCTCTATGAAAATGAGGAAAAAAACATCATAAATTTCTAGACCATGATCACAGAAATCCGATAGCAAAGTAATTGTACACCGAACACCCAGACATGACGATGCGAAGTCATTAAGTTTATTATAACTTCATGTGGGTATTACATGTCAGGCTCAGGACTATATTTTTATATTAATGTAACAGAAATCCGCAACTTCATTCAATAACAATTAAAAATAATAAAATAACAATGTATGTATTCTGTAATTGTGTCATTTAAAGCGATGAAATTGTCATATTTCCTTGTACCAGAAATCTTTAGATTAATGTAACACAAGCTTTAAATGAGCATGTGTTATACTAATCAAAAGATTTCTGGACAAATTGAATGAAACGTCATTATGTTTTCGTTTGTTGTAGTTCGTTTCTTGTCGTCGAGGGTCATTGATTATCAGACGCTAGGAAATCTCTTCCGACCTTTGTCAACCGTCCGTTCACTTTCTAATGTTGCGGTAACGGCAGACGGCTCAAATACAGTAGAGTGAAGTCTCGCTAATCCGGCACTTCAATAGTCCGGCACGTCCAATAATCCGACACTCTTTTGTCTCTTTGCTCACGCTTCTCCACATCCCTATTCTTATTTCCTGCTTATACACTTACGTCAGTATAACCTTAAAATTATCAATTGCTTAAAAGCATAACTCAATTACTAAATTATTATAAAAGTATTTGATTTAGGCGTCGTTCTAATAGAACGCGAATACGCGATGCGAGCGCACTTACTTCGTACGAACGTGCGATCAACATATTGATACTATAATTATTTAAGACTCGGGTCATATCGTCGATCATACAGAAAAGTCGGAAAAATTATAAACAAACTACGACCGCAATTTTCAATTATAGTAAAATAATCGCGAAAGTTTAAAATGTGTTAAACATATTGAAGTTTAAAAAGTGTCGTAATTGAAGACAATGCGATGCAAACTTCACTTAGGACACTTTTTAAACATCAATAGGTTTGATCGCACGTTCGTACGAACTGAGTGCGCTCGCATCGCGCATTCGCGTTCTATAAGGACGACGAGGACGCCTAGGATGTGTCACACGAATAAATGCTTATTTGCTTTATAAGAAATGTGATTCACATATCCATACATTCTAATAATCCGGCACGGCTTAGTTTTTAATAGTGACTGTTTAGTGAGACTCTATTAGCATTGGACCGATTCGTTCTCGTTGCGCAATCGAATTTAAATGAGTTTTGTTATGTCCTTTGTACGTAAACAAATTTGTTTTGTTTTTGTTTCTTACAAAAAAGTTTGCGCTTGACTATAATCAAATCTGTTGAGGTAATATAGTCAACGATGGAACGCGCTTCTCTTGAAGATACATTTTTATTCTTGTCTAAAATCCAATTCATTAATATAAAATAATGATAAACGCCAATAAAGTGCCATAACGCCTGTACGCAGAAAGACTTAACGCCTGCCTCTGATGGCGCAGTTGATATTGATACCTTATGGGCAGAGACAATATTGTCCTTGTCAACTTAACGCAAAGAACAACGCCAATGAACTTGTGTCTCTTTTTGACTGGGCACTGATCAGTGGCAGAGCATCTTAGGTCAACTTCCTAGGAGACAGTTTCGAATCCAGTAATGATCCGTTTTTTAAATGCAGCATTATATAAGTAAAAATAAATTATACCCTAATATTATATCTTATTAATAAAGAGACACGTGTTTCTGCATTACGGCATAGCACCATCGGCCTCCACTGTAATTATAGCATTAATAAATTTCATGAATCACGTGCGTACGAAGTCCTGACTTAATATTAGTATAACATAAACACCGGAGGCACCTTTTCAGGGTTCTGTTCCGTTCCGTCCTACAAGGTATTTTTATAGTTTCGCTCTGTCCGAAATTCGTACTCCTTCTTAGGCGCAATTTCTTATATTGGTACCGAAAGATTTCGTTTCACGTATTAATATTCGAACGAAAACGTAAGTAAAGCTATCTAGAATATTTGTGCTAGGCCCCCTGTTGTTAAAAGTTTGCAAAGAAGATTATTACGCTGCTATGTCTAAGAGTCTGTGTCATCAAAGCGGTGTAGAATGTAGGGCATTACTTTCCCTTTACATCTCGGGAGCATTCGGTCACGGTCATCATTAAATAGCTGATTCTCGCCACTTTATCTGCATGATTTAATAATTTTCTAATTAACATACTTTCACTATATCTTTATATAAAATTGTACTGTACGTGTGTATGTCACTGAACTCCCAAATGGCTAGACGGCTAAACGGATTTGTATAGAGATTGTGTGTGAGTTTGGGTGGCGCCCTGAATGGTTGAAATTCACAAATCAGTCCAGCAGATGAGGCTGCAGTCGATATCTAGGTTATTTATCTATACGGAATATAGGGAATGGGAACGGAAACGGGAAAGGGAATGGAAATGGGGTATAATAAATAATATTATAGGATAATAGAATGAAGTAAATAGTAAGTAACCTAACCTTCAGGGAGGACAACGTCTGCCAGACCCGATAGTACCTAGTAGTACCAGTAGTAGTAGAAGTTTAAATATAAACTTCAATATTAAACGAATTGATCACTTTCAATCTCTTTATTTCAAATTGAAATTTGTTGTCCGATTTTATAAACACGAATTTTATTAAATTCGTGTATTTTTATAATATAACTTTTAATTAACTACTTATTTTAATTGTGCAAATATAAAAAGATTAAATATTGCCAGCATTGTTTTAGCACACATCGTTGTCAATATGTTTGAATGAAACAAAACATTGTTTATTTGCTTTCATTTATTGAATTCGGCGTTACTACGCTGTTAGTATAAACATTTTGGTTCGGTGATGCATGTTTACACATATTTATCTAAACTTAAATTTATGCCTTCCTTTCTGACAATATTTGCAAGAATCTAGAGAATAAGCCAGGAAAAGATAAATGTAAATGTTTTTATAACAATATAATCATATCATACTTCCGTTTTACTCTAGAATTTTACAAGTTCTTTAATCTCATATACAGAATTCTCGCGTCACAATTTTTGTTGTCAAACTCTTACGAAACGGCTCGACCCAATTTTAACCGACTTCTTCATAATGAAGTCAAGAAAAAACAGATTTTATAACCGGTCCTGAACCATTTTTAAGCCCAGTGATAAGGATGGCCCACACGGACATACTCGCAGGGTACAACTAGTAATATTATATAATAAAAATACGTAACGTTTCTTATACATAGGATAAAATCTGTTTTTATTACACCACATTAACATGGGCATAAGAGTTATTAAAGAAAAATCTCTCGCTATAGTGCCATTATTCGACCAAATGAAATAGGTCGATTTACATAACATAAGCGTCTAAAAAAGGTGTATTTTTAAATGATAAGTGTATATTTGTGTATATGCTTTACAGTTGCATAAGAACGTGTTTTGCCAATTTATTAAACAGCATCAAACTTTTCCTGTTTTGCTCGGGAAATCTATATACATATATAGGTATTGAGTTAATTTACGCATAAATTTATAAACCGTCGTGAACGTACGTTCGCCGTATTTCGAAAGATTTGATTGCGTTATGACTCATCGAGAATAGCATTAAATATATTTTTATATGTTTGATAAGAAGGGTTCAACCCAAATTCGCATATTTACGTTAATTCAGTGTGTTACGTCAGCTTTAATCAGACTACGCTGTCATTCGATTTGTTAATAGAAACCTATATATATTATAGGTATCTATATCTATATATATATATATGTGTGTGTGTGTGTGTGTTTGTGTGTGTGTGTGTGTTTGTGTGTGTGTATGTGTGTGTATGTATGTATGTGTATGTATATACGTGTATTTTATGACAGACATTGCTAATAGACTACCACAAGGTATTAGCTTACGCCCTAATATTTACCTACGAAAAATTACTTTTTAGATTTTTCAGAAATTTACAAAACGATCATAAGAATATTTAATGTAATTTGGACAGAACGTCTGTTAGGTGCGTTAGTCTATCCAATACAACAATATGATAGTATTGTTATTCTATTCTATACAATTAACTACGACACTTGGAAGCTATGAGTTAATGTTGGTGATTCATATTATGAATGTGTTAATGCATAATCTCTCCATAACATAACTATTTACTTAAGCAAAAAAAAAGGAAACGGAGGGAATACTTTTACATTCCGTCCACAGACACACCAGTGTATTTTTTACACATATAATTATTCATTTATAAAGTTTTTTACATTTAAAAAATCCATGTGGTTTGTCCTTAATGTTAATGTTAGTATCAGGATTTATGGTAAAAGTAGACTTATTAAAAAATATAAGAACATTCGTAACACTCTTTTAAGGTATGTCGAAAATTCTCTTTTCGCTTTTCTTATGTTACAAAGGGCAAACGAGCAGGCAGCAGGCACCTAAGTGCCTACCGACACTCATGAACATCTGCACGACCAAAAGGCTAGCAAATGTGTTGCCTACCTTTGATGACGAGTTTAGGCCATCGGGAAGTTTCACAAACCAAACGAAATGTGACAATTCCAAATTTTTAATCATTTTACCAAATTAAATTAAAAATTTTAAAAATTGATAATAAATTTTTAAAAAGTTCCGTTTTCCGATCACAGCACCAAATATCAATCGACATCCGTTCTGCCATTTAGAAATTTCCGGACATCAGGCACGCAAATCATATAAATAACCGCTGTAACCCGCGATTTCATCATCCCCGTCAATTCAGTGATTTTGTTAAACTTTGAGGATTTTTATTCTTTTGTATTTAATCCTAATTAATGAATTATAAAAATGTAGCTTTGTAAAATCGGCTATCTCCCAATCCCAGTCTAAGTTTGGTCTTAAACAGTCCAGTCGTTTTGGAGATTACCTGGGATAAACAGGCAAACATAAATGGCTTTCATAATAGGCAAATAGATCAAAAAAATATATTTCGTCGTTACAAATAAATACTTCAATTTTATTTATTTGTGTAGATAAGGATAGATATAGAAATTATTTTATGAACCGCTTCAATAACTTAAAGTACACAAATTACGTATAAAAGAGATCGTAAAAAAACATCTCCGCAAGATATTAAAGGTTCAAAATTTAGTTAGGTAATAAATCTTCATCTTTGAATTGATCCATATTCTCTCTCCAACAGTCGGGTTATTTGTTCTTCCCTCGAAAAATTCAAAACCTTTAAAAACCTTCAAGAATTTTCTCACCGAATTGAAACATTGAAAGCCTTTCGGACCAAAGGATTCGTTGGAAAGTTTAAGTAAATGTTATTGTAATTAAACTATTTTTATTTCAGTTTATTGTTACATATTTATTAATCAATACCTAATAGGTACAATGTTTAATAACTAAATTACATTATAAAAAGTACAGACATTTATAACATTACGTTTGTTTAACTAGATCAAACGAGACATTTTCAAGAGCCAAGACTTGAATTAGTTGTCTACTTCTGTCCTTTTTAGGGTTCCGTAATCCTACGAGAAACCCTAATAGTTCTTGGTCACACTACATGATCATTCAAATGAAGCTATGTCTGGCTCCGGCATAACTATAATTCGCATGCTTTATCGTAAACTGACCGATTACGTTTCAGGTCTAAGATGAGTTAATGATACAGGCAGCATCGTTTCAATGTCCTCTATCAGCCAATCTAAGAGTTATTTTGAAATCTCCATCCAACACTGAGATACAACTATTTTTGTCTTTTTAACTATAATAGATTTAAAAAAAAAATACAAACAAATAATAAAATATAATTAAATTAACATATCAACATCTTTCAGCACTTCATTAACTGTTATTAAACTACATAATTTGTAACTATAATGATGTTTTTATCGAAATTTAAGCGGTATAAGTCGTAAATGACAAAAAGTTTTTTGCGATTTTTGAAAAATCAGCTTTTTTGAGTTAAGTCAGTTTACGATATGAAATACGAAAAATTCCTTGTTATACATTAGATATCAGGTAAACTTTAAAATTGTTACTTAATTAATTTAAATAGTTTTGCCTTTTTGTCATTTAATTGATTACTGCGACCGGTTGATAGATGGGTGACTCATTTTAACAGATTTTTTAATCACTGCGTCCCGATTATTGTCCCTGAGTTATATTAGTAACGACAGCACATAATGCCACAATTTAACTAATTTTAAAGAAATGTGGTCAAAAATTAAGTACCTATTTGTATTACATAATTATAACGAGAATGGAGTACCTTCCTTAAGTATTCTAAGTGTCTCACCAATTACTCTGTATATACAATATTCATAAAAGAGGAGCGATATTTTTAGTCCGGGATGACACTAATAGTACATAGTTAGCTGGCCCGTTGGCGCAGTGGAAAGTAACCCTGCCTTCTGCCACCGGGGGATCGTGAGTTCGATTCCCACCTCGAGTCTGGGTGTATTATCCATATGTATGTATTTATGTATATATTTGGGGCGAGTTAAGATACCGACTGCCATTTCACGACTACTGCCACTACAACGCGAGTGTCATGCCACTCATGCCATGCCACTCATTCCATGCCACTCATGCCATGCCACTCATGCCATGCCACTCATGCCTTGCCACTCGTGCCTTGCCACTCATGTGGCAATATATGTCCCCGCCTTTACCACCAGTGTTTGCTAATCCCTTGAAAACGTATGGAATTGTTCAACTAATGATGCCGAAAGGCTAAAACGAAGTTTCGTTGTGACGTCGATTTTACGTTATAAAGGAAAAATCATTATTAAATTAAAAAAAAAAAGTTTTTAATATTGTAAAGAAAGTATGTATATTTTTTTTGGTCACGACTTTCTAAACAAAACTTAGTTTTTTTTGAATTTCTGTTTCTTCGCGTAAGGATTAATTTTTGTAAGTGCTGATTGATTAGACTGATTGAATGTTCAAAAACCTTATTCAGTTCAAAAACTACATTGTTATATAAACAAATACAGCCGTACCTAATAATTGCTTTTTCTTTGTTACGAAAGCACATTTGGTACTCTTGCGTAGTTATAAGCAACAGATCTATATATTAAAACATGTATAGTCCAGGGGTCGGTAACCTTTTGAGTCGGAAGATTTAAAAATGACAATTTACGAAATTTCAGAGTTTTTTAATAGACACAAGAATTACTCTTGCCAAAAAATCTATATCTATACTTATATGTAAGGCTGAAGAAATTTTTTGTTTGCTTGAAAGCGCTAATCTCAGAAAGTACTCCTCTGATTTGAAAAATCTTTCAGTGTTAGGTAGCTCATCGTGAGAGACGAGGCTATATCAAAACGCTAAAATTTTTCACCTAATTTTACATGGCATTAAAACTTGTGACCCGCAGCCAATTTAGACGATTCCGCTACTTATTAAAGAACTTCACACTATCATTCCGATTTCAGCTAAGTGCCTACTGACGCCCATGGACATCTGCACGACCAGGAGGCAAGCAGATGCGTTGTCGGCCTTTAATGACTAGTTTATGTCACAAATTAATATTTCATTTCTGTCTTTCTTATATATTTTAGCACAATACTTTTTAGTTCAACAATTCATTACGGAATTGCCCTAATTGTATGTAGATCACAATAGCTTAGTTTCTTAGCACTGTTACCACCAATATATAGATTTAAGAAGACCAGAGGGCCTACCACAAACTTTTCGAACCGAAGTAAATCGACGAGTCGACATTACTTAGGTTGAAAATGTTCGTGCTAGGCCCACAGGAGGCAATTCTTATAATTCTCAATTTTAATCGACGCTAATGCAACCCGCGTTGTCGCTAAGAAGGGTCCACTGTGTGCCTAAAATGTTCGTGACATTTTCATCCAAAGTATAGTCGATTCATCGACTTACTTCGGTTCAAAACATTCGTGCTATGCCGTCTGAATACTTATTAAAGCTTTTATAAAGGTGGGCCCCGCATGGGGGATGCATTTGGACCCTATTGGATCTTTTGTGCGCTAAGCTTTTATAAAAGAACTACATCAATGGTTTTAACGTGTATTGTATAAATATTATTTGAGCCACATTCGTACCTAAAATATGTTAGGTATACCATCCTCATAGATAAAGTATTTAATTTCTTACTTTAATAATGAATTTGTTAATCCTTCCTTAGTTTGTTACTTTTTTCTATTTTCAAATACTCTGTTCGCTCTGAAACGCTATAGGTTTACTAATAAAACAATAAACAATAACTTACTCTCTGTTAATATTTGGCAGATAAGGACTTCCTGCTGACACTATCATTGCTATTTGCTCGTCAATAAATTCTTCAGCACCTAAGGAATATGTTTTATTTTAGTCGTAATTTATTGCCAGATAGAAAAGAAACAGATAAGCTAATAAAATGGGTAAAATAAAAGTAGAAATTTCTATTACGAAAATTATTTACCTCTTATACCGTTGAAGGTCTCTAAAAACTTCTTTTATCTAAAAGAGTTTTTAGATAAAAGAGTATTGACCATTGGACAAACATTAAAGCATTTTTTGTATACGACAGGGACAAATGAGCAAATGGTAGACTATCGACGATCATAGACAACCTCAACATCGGAAGGCTCGCAGATGTTTTACTGGTGTTTGCAGAAAGAAGGCCTTTTAAGTATTTGTATACTTTTTTCTTGGTCTCTTCGTCGAATCGCATCTGAAACTAATTCTATAGAGATGTTGTGCGAGGCCAGAAATTCCTAGCAAATATCAGGGTTGTGGACTTATAAATTTCGAGGCAAGGTGGACTTACGAACATCGAGGCGATGGGAACATCGAGGTGATGGGAACATCGAGAGTGGATTTATAAACATCGAGGCGATGGGAACATCGAGGATGGACTTATGAACATCGAGGCGATTGGGGCGAAATCTGGATATTACACCATTGCGCTATTTATGAGCAACTCTTTATATCGTTTTTATATGTGAACTATTACTTTTAGAATGCGCTTTGTGCACCGTTATTTATATTTTTGTGCGCTAAAGCGGGTTTTATCGCGGTGTTTATTGTGGCAATATAAAGTTTTATTTCACAGGGGTTCAGATTCAAACGAGGTATAATATAAGATGTTTACGTCGTTACTGCCTGATGTCTGGAATTGTTTTGGAGTTTTGATCAATAAAATATAGACTGTTAGTACCTAAATAGCTCAACGGTAGAAAGAAATGCATATTTCGCTCCGAAACCCAAACTTCATTTTATTAATATACTAGCTATATCCCGCGACATTGTCCGCGAAAACTTGCGAGAGCACTTAGACTAACTTAGGCCTATCGAAAAATTTATTCTTAGTATTAAGAAATGTAAAATATCTTAATTAAGTTTACATTGTATATCGTGTTGGCTTCCTATATAAATAAATAAATAAATTCGTTCACTATCATGGCGTTAACGGCTTAAACATGATAGATAGATATATGCTGTCGCGAGCTTTCTTATAGAACTATTTAAAATAAACATTTCCTTCATACACTATTTACGTGTAACTCTAAAGGGTTATTGCAGCGCACGCCAGTATAGCTCACAGAAGGCGAAATTTTCTCCTACATACTTGACATTTATCGTTATATTTTGAAAAATTCACATAATATGTTTATAATTTATAACCTATGTGTTATTGTGATGTATAAACTATATTATTGTAATGTTTTATTAAAGTCCATTGCTCGGTTTTTCCCTGAACGAACGTCAGTCATACATCCATATATCCACGTGTACAAACTTTCGCGTTTATAATATTAGTAGGATGTTGGCAACGATCAGCTTACCATAGAAGGCTAATCGTAAGCTTGTTTGCCACCTTACTAACATTAAACACATATATAAGCAAATAGACAAGAAAAATGCGTAACACAATACAAACAATATAATATTTGCAAAGTGGTTAACAGTACCTATCTTGCCTACAGAAGGTATGTGAAATTTAGGCCACCTTTTCAAGTCGCACGATAAGACGGCCGCGGCGTTGCGATTGTGTTATTGTTTTAATAAATAATAAAAAAAAAGATATTAAATTAATATTTATAATGTACGTCACTTTTGCGCAGTATGTATGTTTAAAGGAGGTTCAATAGCTCAACGCGGTGGAAGGGAAGTGTAATGCAATATCTAATAGTATAAGCTCAACGGTATAAGGTATGGACTGAATCCCGCAAGTTACCCGGTTCAAACCCCATCGCCGTTGGGGTATTGTCGCACCCACTCCTAATACAAGCTTTTAATTTAAGCTTAGTAGG
>JANCMC010006936.1:0-14255 GCA_024363005.1 Charaxes varanes
AATATCAAACTTTTAGCTGGATCTACCACCTAGCGGAATATTACCGTATTAAGTATTGAGCTCCTTCTAATTCCGGAGCCAGACATAGCTTCATTTAAATGATCATTTCAGTGAACATGTAGTGTGGCTGGGGACTTTGTGTATCTTCACAACGTTGTGTAGAACTTTGTAAACTTCAAGGACAAAAATGTACAAACACTTTGAGCTATGTCTGGCTCCGATATAAGAGATGGTACATAACATCGCCTACACAGCTGATTGCTTGTATTTAGAAAATATGAGAATAGCGAAATTTTTGTAGGCTGTTGTCCAATTAGAACAAATTCTAATGAACATGAAGGTATCTGATGACGGTCGACTGTGAAATTATCTCTATTCAGTAAATTGCCTTGGGATTAATCGCTAACGTTATTTCGTTCAAATATTTCGGGTCTCTATCCCGAATTATTTATTAAAAGGACACTACGAATCAATGTTGTTTGTAAAGCAATAAGACAAGAGTTTTTATACGTATATGACGGTACATTCGGTCATATCCTCTGCAAACGGAATAAAGAAAAAAATGAATTAAAATTTAAAGAAAAAATTATTAAAAAAAATTACACGTAGTAGTAGAGGTTAGCGTGAGTACCTCATTGAATTGCCAGTCTGTACATTGCATCATCAGAAGGTTTGCAGATACGTTGCTGGCCTTTAAAGAGTGGTTTAGGCTACCAGGAACTCTCACAAACCGAACGAAACACGACTACAATACCATCACTTGACGTGACAGCATTGCCGCCACTTCACGTGGATCTTATGTGAAAAAGAGGTGTTGGTACCCGGACGCGCCTGCCAAATTCGGCTGTAGACCAAAACACTGCAAGTGTGGCGCTACCTCTAATTAAAATTTTCACGAACTCTCATAAAGTCTGTTTCTACCAATTATATATGTTAAATTATTCGAGACGCGGTCTCCACTCAAGGACTCGTTTACCCCAACGGTTGTCGGTCCTTCGAGCGATATGGCCAGCCCACTGCCGCTTCAGTCGGCTAATTCTGTATGCTATGTCAGTAACTCTGGTTCTCTGTAGGATAACCTCGTTGCGGATTGTATCCGTAGTAAAGATATTATACTGTAATATTAAGTTTTCATTCCTACTCTTTACCTACCAAGAATTATCCCTATGTAGAACCAGGGCCCGCTTAAATTACAGAGGCAGTGGCTGTGGGGCAATATCGATACCTCACGCGTAAATTGTTGTAACCCTACATTCTGAACTTCACAGTAGAGCGTTACAAATATATAAATTGTAATAAAATTTTCAATATTTAACACATTTTTGTATACAATTATATATTCAATAATGAGGATTACATTATTGTTTACAATAATATATAAAAAATGACTGTTATATTACAATTCAGTCGTTTGTAACGCTCTACTATAAAACTGGAAATTTGCGGTTACAACAACTTACGTGGCAGGTAACGATATATTGAGTAATTTATAAATTGTCGTTACAATGCCCTCTATGGATAGGGAGTATACAGGGTGTAAAAGATATCGTACTGGATATGCATCCCATGGCTTCAATAAGTGATTCTAGACACCCCAGTGGTGAAATATTTTGTCGGCTTTTTCTTGAAATGTACAAATTTTTTTATCATTTTTTTTTCAACTGAATTCTGTTAACTATCATTATTATTATCTGTCCCAAGGCAATTTTAAATCAGAAATAAATTTCTTCAATATTTTTACATCAAACCGCAATGTAAATAAAACTTAAAAGTATGTAACGGGGTAGCGCGGCGGAGGTAGTTGAGTTGTATTGCGCGTCAACATTTTGTTGACGATTGCTTCCCAATGTTCACGATACATTGCGCGCTCAAGAATGGAATGAGGATGCTGCAACACCAGAGGGCTCGCAGATGCGTTGCCGGCCTTTGAAAAATGAGTATGCTCTTTTCTTGAAGGTCCCTAAGTCGTATCCGTTCGGAAATATAATACAGACTTCAGGAACTTTATTTTTATGCTAGTTATTTCCCGCGTCTTCGTCCGCGTAAAATTAGGTAAGTAAATTTAGCGTGATGATATATAGCCTATAACCTTCGTCGATAAATGGGTTATCTAACACTGAAAGAATTTTTCAAATCGGACGAGCATTTCCTGAGATTAGCGCGTTCAAGCAAACAAACAAACTCTTCAACTCTCTTCTCTTTTATACATTAATTAATAGTTTAATACGAGATTTTGTTCACCCTGATTTTGTTCGAATAAATTGTTTTTTGTTACAAGTGCCGATCTAAGATCATAATACGCATTTAGTAAAAGATTTTTTTTTATGTTACACACAGACTGTTTGTTTTTATTTACTTCTATAGATACAGACGTACATATTTACTTTTGAACTACTAGCATTTCCTTCGATATATTTTCGCCTTAAGTTATAATGGAAATACAAAATTGATCAATTATGACGCACCGTCGGAGGACTTCGTCCCTACTTTTTTTTTAATTAGTTATTTATGTACCAATAAAAAAAATACATGACAACAATAAGGACAATTAGTGTAAAATGGATTAACTGATCCCTAGAAGAGATCTCTTCCAGTTATTCTTGAGTGTGGAAGAAATAGTTTAGATTGATTAGATTTAGATGATAATTTTTAGTGAGTCCAGAGTCTAATGCTCTAGCCTGACTTAGGAACGAAACATCTTGATGCTCTATAATCTTGCTCCAAATCAGAAGGCCTAGCACGATCATTTCGAACCGTTCAAGTCAAAGATTTGTTATTTATATTTTTTATTAAATATAGTAAGGAGATCACTGCACTATAATAGTTTCCAAATACGCTATCTCTCCTTAATCTTGCCCTATCGACAAATCCGTTTCTAGCGGATGTCTACTAACTTATAAACTACTTTCTTGCCTAATTTAATCTTCGTACTTCCCGCGATTTTCGAGATTTCTTAATAGGTGGCCTTTAGCTTTTGCACATATAGAAGAAAGTGAACTGAAATCCGGAAGGAAGTTTAATTCCCGACCCCGTTTAAGAGAAAAATGAAGTCCCACTTCTGACACTTGTACTCTGCTGACACACGTACTTTTTTAATGAATAAGAATATACTGTTTGTGTAGCTTAACGTTTATCGAACGCCATATTACCCATCATTATCTCTCCCCACTTCGGCGTTAAATCCCGAAGGACGTCATAAATGTACAGGAATAATTAATTGGAAAACGAGTTATTAACACGAAATCGAGAGGCGTGCGGTTTTATTGAAGGCTCAAATGGGAATACGGATTTTTCACGTTTCATTGGATTGGAGGGTACTTCACTGAATATTATTTATTTTAGTAATTTTTTTCCATTTATGCAGAACTAGAGACCCACCCACCCACATATGCATGTATCTATATAAGGAGTGACTGGTGAGACACTAAGAATACTTAAGGAGAGTACTCAGTACTCGATTCTCGTTATAATTATGTTATAAAAGTAGGTATTTAATTTTTGATCAAATGTCCTTAAAATTAGACAAAGTGTGGCATTACGTTGTGTGGTTAATTCGTTGTTCGAAAAAGTTACTCCGTAAATGCATTTCCTAGAATAATGAAACTAGTCGGTTCTAGAAAAGATTGAATGACGGCGTCAGTCGGATTTAAACGAATCATCAATACTAAATAAAGTTATAATTTAGTTGTAACTGACACTTTGGTGTCTTTTCCGGGAGTTATTGATGGGGATCAATAATAACACCAACTGTTCAATATTCTTCTCGCAGACTGTACAGTGCGGAACTCGCCGAATACCTCTGTTATAGCCATGGATTCTATACCGCCGGCTAAAAGTTTGCTGAAATATACCGCAAACTGTAAGGTCCGTTACACACGGCGATTTATAAACGTGCTGAAGATGTAAGTCTTAAGATCTTAAGCTTAAAAACATTATCAATATGTAAAACCATAACAAACGTACATTCTCCGATGTTGGCATATTTAAAAAAAAAAGGGAGGGATCCGTATTCTGTAGACATTCATCCTTTTTTAAATTAGTGAGTATTATATTTTGTAACGCTTACCTATTAGTGTCATAATAAATAGATACACAGATTGAAATCATCAATAAAGTTCTTTAATAAAAGAATAAATAGGCTTTAATAGAGCCTAAAACAACTAAGTTATCCTCTAAAAGGATAAAAATTAGCGAAAGAAAAATGTTTTCCCTAAAACTTCAGAAAATATCTATGAATTTTAAATTGTCTATTAGTCGAGATTGTCAAAAAAAAAAGATGGTTATTGGTTGTTATAATAATACAACGGCTACGAGAACGTGTTTGTGGACACGTAATATATGTCACGGTGTCACAGTGTATATATTTTTATCTTGTTAGTCACGTGTATTGCAGAGCACGTCGATAGTGTAAATTGCATTTTGGTTCAATACAAGAGCGATACAAATATATTATACTTATTTGTTTATATTGACTACTAGTGTGCCCGCGACTTCGTCCGCATAAGATGCTTGCACGCCGCTTCGCAAAGTGTAGTGAGGACGTGAAGGTGGCATTATTTAGAGCATATTGTTTATGTTTCTACACCTGTCACCTTTGGACCAAATACACTAGGCGTGCTATCAACACCATTAGGGTGTAGTACAACAATGCCTACCGCATTCTAATGGGTTTGAACAGGTACTGCAGTGCGTCCGAGATGTTTGCTGAAGCCAGAGTTCCCTCCAGTCACAGGCGTAAAATATTGTGCCATTGATTGAATTTTTGACTCGTAATAAATTACTATTAATTTGTAGTCGTAGCTTTATGTCTCGAATTAAAAAAACAAGCTTAGAATGTCTGATTTGTGTCCGTTGTGGATACAACTACGCAGGAAGGGTTTAAGAAACGTGTCATATTTCTCTTTAAATGACGCAAATAATAATTAACTATATTAATGCTACCTATATTGTTGCATAACAATTTCCAGACTCTTTAATCGTCAAAAAGATACTATGAAGATGTAAAATACGCATATATTATACCAGAACAAACAAACAGACAAAACAAAACAAGTATGACAGTTTCACTTTTATAAGTAGGGATTAATTCGCTACATGCAACATTTCATTCGTAGCTTAATGTTTAACCGGGATTTGAGTTGCTCGTAAGGTTAAGCAGTGCTTGCAGCGGCCGTGTGCTAAATGGGTGATCTATTCTAACACGGGTTTTCAAAAAACCTCTAACTTCTTTCGTATATAAGAATGCAATTAAAAGTCACTGGGTGACATTAGTCGTGTATATCGTCATAAAAATATGATTAAATTCCCAATTTTTACAATATTTTTGTTCACGATATGTATGTAACATTTCAAATACAGTTTAGGGTTTATGTCACTCCGTTTTACTGATATTATAGCACCACATCACATAATCGATCATGCACTACTTAAGAATATATATGTTATGAATATATACTCCCTGCATTCTGAATTCCAAAGAAGATTTCAAGATTTCAAAGTTATTGAAAAACCTTTATCATTAATTAGCCAACCTTTCAATTTCGATGTGCAAGAAGCTACTGTTGAAATTCAACTAGAGCTAATTGATTTACAATCAAATAATTTACTAAAAGAAAATTTTCACTCAAACGAATTGAGTGCTTTCTATGGCGCTTTGAATAACGAAATTGAATGAGGAGCAGGAAACGACTAGAACGAGTATCGGTTCACCAAGTTGGATGGCGCCAGAAGTGGTCGCAGGTGGTAGTGAAGGGTATGGAAATAGAGTTGACGTATGGGCGTTAGGAATTGCTACTATTGAAATGGTAGATGGTAAAGCACCCTTCGAAAGTATGCATCCAACAAGAGCACTATTTCAAATTCTAAGAAATCCTCCACCAAGTGTAGCTAAACCATCGATGTCATCTAATGATTTGAATGATTTTGTGAATGAGTAAGTACAAAACATTTATGAAGTTAGAAAAGTAATATATTAATCTATTAAAAACAAAAAAATGTATGTATGGTTTCAGGTGTCTCGAAAAGAATCCAGAACACCGACCTTTTATGATGGAATTGGAAGAACATCCATTCATTCAGTCTGTTCCTGAGAATGACTTCCACGTATGTATATATCTATAAAACACATTATAATGTACGGTTAACCTGTAATTATTGAAAACATTAATAAATGCTTTATATTCCAGCTCTCTACTGAAATTAAGATGTTGGGAGAAGAGTTGCGAGAAAAAGAAGTTTCCTGTGAATTTCCAGAAAGAATCATTAAAAATGGTCTCCTTATTGCTGAAGGGGGACGTGAACCTGAAGTAATGCAAGTTGAAGACCTCGCGGCCTTAGAATCGTTGACAGAAGATAATTTACTTCAAGAACTTGAAATAAAATATCGAAAAGGCGCTTTTGTTTCTTTTATAGGAGATGTTTTACTTATTCTCAATCCCAATACTCATGAAGACCTCTATAATGAAGACGTAAGTATGGTCCTAAGTCAAAGAATATTGTTTTCAGCCTCAGAATTTGTTGTTATTAAATGGAAAATAATGTCTTTTAAATTAAAAATGAAATACACTTAGATTTCATACTTGAAAACAATAATTCAATTGGTATTGTTTCAGATCCATAAAAAATACGAATGCAAATCCAGATCAGATAATGGTCCTCATATTTTTGCGGTCGCCGATAGTGCATATCAGAATGCTTTACATCATAATGAACCGCAATACATAATCTTTTCAGGCGAGAGTAAATCAGGCAAATCTACGTACATGACTCACGCACTATCTCACCTTACTTACCTAGGCTCTATGAAAAATAATACCGCAGAAAGAGTCCAAAAAGCTGCAAGTGTTATACAAGCCTGTATAAGTTCAGCTACTCCTATTAACTCGAATTCTACCAGGGGAATATTTCAGGTTCAAGTAACTTACGGTACCTCAGGAAAACTCAGCGGAGCTTTATTCTGGTTATATCAGCTAGAAAAGTGGCGTGTATCTTCAACGGACATGTAAGATTTTTTTGTATAGAAAAAGAGAAAATACGCTTTAACAATGAATTTTTGACTAAATGTATGTAATTTTTACAGGACTCATGCCAATTTTAATTTGCTGTATTATTTTTATGATTCCATTGAAGCAAATAATAGATTAGATGAATTTAATTTAGAAAAAAATAGAAAACATCGTTATTTAAGAGTTTTAGATGAACCACTGAGAGGAGCCAGCGGTGTACGAGAAACTCCTTCTCAGAATGTAAAAGCGTATGACGAGTTTATCGAAAATTTAAAAATATTAGATTGGGAAGAAGACGACATCAAATTTTTAGAAACAGTCTTGGCAGCTATACTCATTTTAGGTAATGTAAGATTTAGAGACGGAAAGAATGGTTCAGCAGAGATAGAAAATGTGGAAGAAGCCAAAAAAGTATCTAATCTATTGTCTTTAGAGGAAGTAAAATTTCTATGGGCACTTTTAAACTATTGTCTCATTGAAAATGGTACAGCCGTCAAAAGAAAACATGCAACAGATGAAGCAAGGGATGCCAGGGATACATTAGCAAGCGCACTTTATAAAAGGTTAATTGACTGGTTAATAAACCTAATCAACTCAAAATTATCATTTATGAGATCTGTTTTGTAAGTATGTTAATAATTTTACTAAAAATTATGGATAATAGGAATTATAAACTTTTAACTAAAATTGATAAAAAATATTTCAGTGGCGATAAATTCTCAGTAAGTTTGATAGACATGTTTGGATTTGAATGTTATCATAGAAACCGATTAGAACAATTAATAGTCAATACTACAAATGAGCAAATTCAGTTTTTGTACAATCAAAGACTGTTCGCTTGGGAGGTGCAAGAAACTCTTGAAGACGAAGTACCAGTGACAGATTTGCAATTTTACGACAACAAACATTCTGTAGATCAGTTAATGGCAAAACCATTAGGTATCTTTTACATTTTGGATGAAGCCAGTCGCACTGGCAATGGTCAAGAGTTTATTATGAGTACGTATACATTAGCACGATGCGACTAATAATTGTTGGTTTAAAAAAATACCTGAGTATATCATTTTTTTTTGCTATATTTCAGCTACAATTAAAACCAAATGTAAGGGTCCCTACGTCAAGCTTTCTGGGAGTCACGAATTCAGCGTTGCACATTTTACTGGAAAAGTTAATTACGACGCAAGGGAAATGGCTGATAAAAATAAGGACTTTTTGCCTCCTGAAATGATAGAAACTATGAGAGCATCAAGTAATGCTACATTGCAGCAACTATTCAAAAATAAACTAACCAAAACCGGTAATCTTACCGCTGCATCTAATCAAAGTTCTGCAACAGCAACAACTGCCGGAAGATCGAAAAATGATAAGGAAATAGAGAACATTAAAGCCAGGGTATGAAAAAATCATTACTAGATATTATAATAGAATATAGAAAACTAATTCATATATATTTTGCAGAAATTTAACACAGTCTCCAAAGGTCAATACTCGCAAATACGCAGGATGAGAACAGCAGCTGCGATATACAGAGCTACAAGCTTAGAGCTTCTGAAACAGCTTTCTATTGGACCTGGTAGCGGTGGAACGCATTATGTCAGATGTATTAGAACAGACTTAAACGACAATCCATATGGTTTTCAACATGAATTGGTTAGACAACAGTTAAGAGCGTTGGCTGTTTTAGATACAGCCAAAGCTCGTCAAAATGGATTTTCTTATCGTATTCCATTTGCGGAATTTATACGACGGTCAGTGTCAAATCGATTTACATATCTGTTTATTGCTTCTAACTTAATACAAATTATCAATAAAAATTCTATACCTACTAATTAATCAACTTTTGTTCAGATATCGCTTCCTTGCCTTTGACTTTGACGAAAATGTGGACGAGACAGCAGATAACTGCAGATTGTTAATGATTCGTCTAAAAATGGAAGGTTGGGAATTAGGTAAAACCAAAGCATTCCTGAAATATTATAACGAAGAATTTTTATCCAGGTAAATGGAACCTTAATCACACTTTATCATGAATTACACTTTAAATTTGATATAAACACGATCAAAAAACAACAAAACCAATGTTTACCATGAAATAATTTTACAAATGAAATTTAAAAACAGATCATATTTCAAACAGGTTATATGAAGTACAAGTAAAGAAAATTATAAAAGTACAAAGTATGATGCGACTCTTCTTAGCAAAAAGAAATGCAGTGAAAAATAAATCAAAGGCATTGCACGGTAAGTAACTAAAAAACACCAGCGTAAAACCTTTGGTATACAAGTTAAAAAACAATACCAATATATATTAGGAACTGCTGTGGTTTGCCACATTCATGAGTGTCTTATTAATCGACCAAGGGACTCCCAATAGATGGGCAACAAGATTAAGCATATGAGGGAATTGAGATAAAAACCTTTTTTTCGTCGAGTGGCAAAGTCTTTGCAGGTGATTAATCGTTTACCACCCAGCTATATTTCTTTTTGGGATATAAATTCCAAAAATGTTTTCGTAATATTTGCATTATTCTGAGCATTCTAAGCCAAATCACATAACTGTTACATCAAATCTGTAATTACAGTACAAGAACTGAAGAAACAGCGCTCCTTAAATATGTCTGAAGAAGAAGCTGCATTATGTATACAAAAAGGTAAGAACTTTTAGCAAAGTCATTTAAGACCTACAGTACTGCATTAATGCGCCAGCGTGAGCGAACCAAGGGCGTCGCCAAAAGGAGCTTGGGAGGGGCAACTGCAATCCTCCTCCCCTCCCTAGAAATTAAAAAATGTAGCCAAGTCCAAATAAATCAAAGTCCGGAGTCTATTTATATGACTTGTCTACCACTAAAGTATATCTCACAGGTAGGAATTGGAATAAAATGTTGTAATTGTTCTATTCCCAGCATTTCCTTCGCGCTATAGTTCTAAGTTTATTTAAAATTGATACTTTTCCATCCTCTATTTTGAACTGCCCCCCCCCCCCTGGCTCATGGCTAGCGACGTTCTTGGAACGAACCTTTAAAATATTCTATGTATTAGTAAAGGTTTTGATCAGGTGTTTTGTTACGCCGGTAGTATTTACAATATACCTACTTATATCACATTTCTATACCCATTCAGCGATACTAACAAAATTCTCGATTTCCTTTCAAATTTATATGATATTTGTTTAGCTTACAGAGGCCACGTAGTACGTAAAGCATACGAACCTCTGAACAAAGAGACAAATGAACAGATTGATGAAGAAACGTTGTCGTTTTTGAAGCGATTTGCTATGAAATGGAAGAGTCGATCGCTGTTTCAAGTACTCTTACAGTATCGAGCAGTGCGATATCAAGATTTGGTGCACTTTTCGCAGCAGGTAGTAGACATTTTTTTTTTTTTTTTTTTTTATGTTGGCTGTCGGCCCTTAATGACGAGTTTAGGCCACCGGGAAGACTCACAAACCGAACGAAACGCGACAACAACACCACCAACACGGGCGTCTGTTCCTAAGGTAGACAACTTAATGCCTGTGTTATAGGTAACATGCCTAGCGTGATAGACAAATATTTATTTTTGGAACTATATAGACATATTGATAATACACCCAGTCTCGAGGCGGGAATCGAACCCTCGAACCACGGAGCGGAGGGCAGGCCACTGCCCACTGCGCCAACGGACCAGTCAAAAAATACACGCATTACATATTTATAAATGACACAAAAATATTTTTATTATATTCCTTAGAATGTAATAAAAATCTTTGATTGCAGAGAGATTGAAGCATTAACATTGGATTCGAAAACAAGATGTAAGCATAATCGATACCTCCCACGTAAATTATTATAACCCGAAATTTCCAGCTTTACAGTAGAGCGTTACAAACAAGTAAATTGTAATAAAACAGTCACTTTTTTATATAATATTGTATACGATAGTATAATGCTCATTATTGAATATATAATTGTATACACAAATGTGTCACATGATGGCGATTTTATTTCAATTTACATGTTTGTAACGCTCTACTGTGAATTTGGGAATTTTGGGTTACAACAATTTACGTGGGAGGTATGGATATTGAAGCAAAATAGAAACACTTACTTTTAATTGCGAATAAAATGAATTTGTTTCTGAAGGTTTTTCGATAGATTGATGCCAGGTAAACTTGTCGCAAACTCAATTTACTTATTTTTAAGAGCATCGGGAATGCTTTGGGTATTGCTATTGTTACTGTCTCATCCTCATTTATGCATTAAGCTCGTACTAAAGAGAGAGAAGTGCAAGATTAGCTCAATGAGATAATGAGATAACGGGGGGGAGGGGCTACTATAGGACGAACGGAGCGGCCGCTCCAGGCGCCAAGTCACACGGAGCACCTTAGCTAGTGGCGATTCATAATCGCTTGAAATATACATTATATTAATAAATAATATTAACTAATAATTAACATAAAGAAAAAAGAACTTCATTTAGTAACAAATAATATTCAGACTTACCTAAAATGTACAGACTAATTTTTATGAACTCGCTCAGGTAACATTGGAATAAATCCAGCTGCCCAGCAACCGCTCTGAGCGTACGTATATATATTTCTTTATGTAACTAAAGTAGCAAATATGATGATGAAGCAATCAGCCGAGGTTGTGGGAAGGCACACCAAGGTGGAAAGGTTTCGGAGCGGTATGAAAGGTGGGAGCGTAGGACGATATGCTCAACCACCGCAAGGGAAAATCTTCGTGTCCGGGCTAGTTGGAGTTGCCTGGGCGGCCGCGCCTCGCCGACAGTTGTTCGTCGGAAGGTTTATATTTAGTAATCGTAAGTAGAAACTTCGCTAGCGTGAGTTACTTCGTATGGAGATTTTCAGTGTTTGTACTGTGTACGTCGTCATGCGTACAGCGCCATCTAGTTTGCTTTGGTGTAATCTTTTCCACTCGACATCATTGCCATCTCGTTATGTAGCGGTAGCTACAAGGTCAATAGACGTTTGCAAACTCCATTGAGGATTTCTCTTGCCAGTTGCCGCCCTTAAGACGGGCGACTTTTTAAGCGTTCGGTTTTTCAGCGCTGCGTTTTAGATAGATCATGCGTGATTCGTGCCATGTTGCAAAGTCAAAATTGTTCTGTTTTCATTTCTATTTCATTGGAGAGACTAATAAACGAACGATGCTTCCATCATTCTATTTTATTCTAAAACTAGCTGTGCCCGCGACTTGGCTGAATATTAGGTTAAGAATATATTCAATTTTAGCGTGATGATATATAGTCTATAACCTTCCTCGATAGATACTCTATTTAAATATATAACACTGAAAGAATTTTTCAAATCGGACCAAGAGTTCCTGAGATTAGCGCGATCAAGCAAACAAACAATCTCTTCATAAAAGACACGTGCCCTTGTTTACAGGTACCCTTCGAAACAGGAACTTTCAATATTCAACACTTAAATATTTTAAACGTAAGTCTTTGGTGGTTTAATAACATTATGATCTATTTATAACGGGTATGCACCACGATAATTGATTCGAAAATACAAAACTGGATCGAAATATCGTCAAATCAATATCAATTATTGTGGTACGTACTCGTTATAAATAGATCATAATTAAACATTTACTCGTGAAATGAAAGATAACACAATCGCATTAAAAAACCTATCGATTTTACACTAAAAACTAACTTCACGCTCTGTTTAACCAATCAGAATGAGGAATCCGCAAGTAAACTTATCCCAATTAGTTACTGCGGACAGTGAATGGATAAGTAGGCTCGAATGAATTGCTTTCCAAAGTATTTGGTGCTTGGATTTTTTCTAAATCTCAAGTACAACTTGAATGTTGCTAGATTTTGTAGGAAACGTTTTACTTTAAGTAACATTCCGTTTTATCTAAAGATAATCAAACTTTCTATCGTTTAAGTAGTTTTAGAAAAATTTGTTTTTACCCGTGTCTTTGTTCGCATAAAATTAAGCTTGCTGAATCCCTTAGACCTTCTTTATCTAGTCCTAACAAAAAATCGGTTCTTAGCTGATGTCTACTAACTATAAAGCCCCTACTTGCCAAATTTCAACTATTTCGTTCAGCAGTTTTCGGTATTTCGTGGTAATCCTTTATATATATAGACAAAACTCCAGTGTGTTTATTTTTTTCATGAACAAAAAATATATGAAATTGTAGAGGGTTTTAACTTACTTTTAAATATACCTAGATCTCATACCAACGAATCGTAAAAGAAAGGTTATAAATATGTTTCATTATGTACAAACGTAGATGAATTATAAACAATTTATTTTAAGCAATTTTATAACATTTTCAAAAACAAAAACCGACTAAAATCCTCAAGATACTAGGTTGTAGTTAATTTCAGTCTACTATCTCGAAACCACTCACGCTGCAAAAAAACTCGCTGGCGCTACGCTTTTGTTTCATCTTCTCTTAGTACCAACTTTAACCTTAGTTTGAGAGGATACTAGAATATTGAACACATCTAAAGTAAATCATAGAATCAGAAGGCCATTATTCTAGATGTGATTAAGGTGCTTGCGACTTCATCTGCATAAAATTAGGGGGAAAAATGGATTTAATTTTAGCGTCTTGATATATAGAACCTTCCTCGATAAATGGGCTATCAAACACTGAAAGATTTTTTTCAAATGAGACCAGTAGTTCCTGAACGCGTTCAAGTAAACAAACAAATAAAGAAACAAACTCTTCGGCTTTATATATTGTAAGTAAATAAATAATAAGTATAAGTAAAGAGTTTAGATATAGATTTATTTCAAATATAACTTTATAACTAATTTGTTTATGTTTTTATCGCGGTTGCAGTACTTCTGAATCACTTTTAAATTTCATTTATTGATTTTTAATAAATATGCCTTCAGAGTTTAAGAAATGTTAGTACAAATAAGAGTGAGGTCTTCTGAAAAACCCCAAATAGGCTCAATTTTAATCAAGAACTATAGAAGAATAAATAAGAAATTTAAAATTTAAAATACTTTCCCTGTATAAAATTCATGCTTGGCATAAGCCACAGCTAGCAAACACACCAATACACTAATCGTGATCATTTCTATCTGAGTTAAAGATTTGTCAAAATTGCTATATCACATATGATCTTTAGATTGATAAAATGATGCTGTAATCTAAACTTTTGATAAATTTGTCATTTCTTTAAGGTGATAAGAGCATTGGTCTATACAGAATAAGGGCGAGCATTTCGTGTCATTATCTCTGGGACTCTTCGTTACGATCTAATAATATCAAAATG
>JANCMC010006957.1:0-10570 GCA_024363005.1 Charaxes varanes
GCGGTACTTCGTGGGACCTATAAAAGTCTTGTTTTTTATGCAAAAGCAAATTAATGCGACAGAAAAGTAAAGTGACCCCTCCATCCACGGTGCGGAAGTGTACTTAACGATTTGATTTCCATACAAATGTTTCTAATAATGTGTCCAGTTCAATTTTAATGGAATTTTTCACTGAAACGTAAAGAAGAGCATCTGCTAGCCTTTTGGTAGTACAGTTGTTAATGGGCGAACCTTTCCTAACAATTTCAAAAGCATTTTATGGAGGAAAGTGAGCAAATGAGCCTCAATAGCTCAACGGTATAAGGTATGGACTGAATTCCGCAAGTTACTCGATTCAAACCCCACCGCCGTTGGGGTATTGTCGAACCCACTCCTAATACAAGCTTTTAATTTAAGCTTAGTTGGAAGGGAAAAGGGAATATTAGACATAGCTAAAAAGTATTCCTAATATTCTTTAAAAAAAAAACAAAAAAAAAATACAAAAAGTCTATGCTATGTAAGGATTTTATTATATAAATTAAGCAAATGTGGAAAAAGTCGTAGGGGACAATTTATATTAAATATACGCGTTCTTACAATTAAAGTTTAAATAAGGTCTGGTCTAAAAAAATAATTTCTTTATATAGCAACCCTGCCAAGCATCCACTACGCACACATCCACAGATCATAGAAATAATCCGTGCATGCATCACTTAAAAATATTAACCTAATTAAAAAGATATTTGCCTTTAATAAGATTAATTATTCGAAAAGGTTTTTAGCAAATTTTCTTGACATTTATAATAGGCTGTATTTTACCGAGCCGTTGCGTGCTATTTCAGACTACAACAAAAAAAAGAATAAATCCAGGAGTACATTTATTTATTGCCTCGCTTGACATTTAACCAGCGCAACGAACTTGTGCTCGAAAGAGCTGTTAGGCAACAACCTACAGCTCGGGTCTCAGGATGTATCGTTTTGTGAAACTTCATTTTTATTTACACGTAATTCGCGACTTCGCCATCGTGAATTCAGTGATTTTGTTAAATTTTGAGGGCTTTTTTGGGCGGAACCCTAATTACTTAGCTAAAAGCAAAGTAGCCTGTGTCATTCCTTGTAAAATCAGCTAACTACCAGTGAAAGTCGTGTCAAAATCGAATCAGCTGTTTCGGAGATTACGCGGAACAAACAGAAACACAGACAGACAATTTTTTACTTGCGTTTTTGCTATAGGTATCGTATAGGTTGTATACAGTAAACAACCACTTCCGATAATTTTTGAGGGTTTTTATATTTTTGTGCGGGACCCTAATTACTTAGCTAAAAAAAGAAGTCTGTGTCATTCCTTGTAAAATCAGCTATCTACCAGTGAAAGTCGTGTCAAAATCGGATCAGCCGTTTCGAAGCTTAGGAGACAATTTTTTTAACTTGCGTATTTGCTATAGGTATAGATTTATAGACTAAAGAACAGCTTCCGGACTAACTACGGGAGATCAAACCATCATCTATAGAAGTGGGGTCTCAGAGAATCACAGTGTGATAGCGCAGCGCCAGACCAGACCATTTTTCACGTAGTGAAAGAATGCCGATTTTGTCTCTTCCCAGCAGTATAAAGGAACTGCACTCATTCACACCCTCAGCAGCGGCGTGGCTGAAAACCCTAAACCTAAAAATATGATTAGCCAAGCAGGAGGCTAAAAGCAACGATAATGATGTGGGCACGAAAAGCAGCGACTCCCGATTAAGGTCACTGAATGACATTAGTCCTGAGAGTGTGGGGGATCCATGGATTACGTCATACTGCAGTCGGCTATCTTAACCCACCCCACAGCCACGCCTCTATAATTTAAGCGGACCGTGGTACTAGACCGGAATAACCCTAGGTGAAAGAAGATCTGTCAATAATGGGTAGGGGATGGTGTGTCTTTCTTATAAAATATGCATTATTAACACATTAAATTATTAAAATAACACCTCACGCATACCAATGCCACTCGATTTACACACACATGTATACATCGTTACTAAGAATAAATTGAAGTCGCTTCCCGTCCTTTTACGCGTAGATCTTTTAAACTACGCAAAGGATTTTAATGCGGTTTTCACCAAAAAACAGTGTAATTTAAGGAGAAGGCTAACATTTATAACACATATATGTCATATAAGATAAAAAACCGAGAATTTCCATGATTTGTAATGTAATGTCGTAAAAACGTTTATAAATATTTTTGTGCGCTTATATTGCGTGCGCTGGATAAACCTTATGAGGTACTTCAACTTAATGTAAAACAGGATTTTATATCTTAAAAATATCTATAAAAGGCCAGCATTGGCATACGTCTATCTCCTAAATATAATGCACAGTAACTATTTTTATCTTTTACTATTTACAAAGCTATTGTAAAAAAAAATCGTATTAATCCGCATCCAATTAAATACGCTAGATACGTTGTACATTTTAGGCAGATCAAAATTGTCCTCTACAGCATATCATCAGAATGAATATCTTGGAAGGTATGAGAGATTTAAAATGCAGGGACGTTTTAAATATCAAAGGAACGGGCCGTCAGCGGTTGATGAGGTACGCGACCAATAGATGACGCTATGTTTTGATATTCGAAATCAATAGTAAGTACGCCAAAGTTCGGGTAGGACAACGTCTGCGGGGCCACTAGTTTTACCGTAAGATTTAATCAAAGCATAGCGATGAGGATCGTAAGTATTCTTCTTCTTCCTAGCGTTAAGTACCAAGGTCCGCTTAGATTGCAGAGGATGCCTTATTGTTTCTCTATATTGTGTACTGTCTTCATCTGTTCCTTAAGGAATAATGTTTATTTTTTAATATGATCTCCTCTGCTTTACCGGCGCGGGCGCTAGCGCCACCTCGCGGTGGACGCGCGAATCAAGTCGTGGGACACAGATTCAAATAAATACGTTCAATGTCGACAATTCGAATAGCTGAGTTTAATAACATCGAACATATTTCCGAACAAACTTATTAGGTATAGTGTAGCCTTTTAGACTTAAAGTTTCTTCCATTATTATGGCAACCCAAGCAGAGCATAGGTTTAATAGAATAAAGTGGCAAATAGCGTATCAAGACATGCTTACATAGAAGGGTTCCGTATCTGATACGCGATAAAGGTTTTTGTTAAATAAACTTCAAAAGTTGATCTCCGATTTCGCTCAAAACAATTTTCCTAATGAGTTAAGACGGGTGGGACCACCTTGGACTACACGGACAGACGGACGGTCAGACCGAAACTATAAGAGTTTCTTGTAGGACTACGCAACCCTAAAAAGTACCCGATAATGAAAGGCTTTGATATCACAGATCGCGGCGGAGATTTCGGCGCCACTGGCGAAGACCGACGAAATCGTGCTGGTTGGGGACAATGGCGCCTCTGGCGAGGTGGCGCGCCTGGCGGGGGGCATCCCTCCTGCGCTGCGCACACTCACCGGCCTGGACCTCACGCAGGTGCTGAAGCGGCTGCACCCCACCGGTGAGTTGGGTTACACTTTTTCTACCTAGCGTTATCCCGGTTTAGCATCTTGCATGATATTTAAGTGTCCTAACTCCTGAGGGCCCATTACGAACATTTTCGGATCGAAGATTCGACTTCGAAAATATTCGCGCTGGGCCCCACATCGGACCGAACCGAACGCGGGTTGCATCAGCATTGATTAAAAGCGTGACACAAAAAAAGACTTGCCTCCTGTGGGCCTAAGTCTGAGTAGACAGACAAAATTCCGCATCTACAAAACTCTGTATTAATATTTAACATATTTTCCAACATATCAGAGCTTTACGTCTATAAAAATAAGGGCGTTTCAGACTTGTCTACATAATACCGCCATAAACTCAACAAGTGAGGTGGTTGAGCATATCGACCTTCAATCCCACCCTTCATTCCTCGCCGAAAAGCCTCCAACCTTGGTGTGCCTATCCCACACTAGCGTTATCCCGGTCTTGTACCATGATCCACTTAGATCGCCGAGGATGTGGCTATGGGGCGACTTAAGATGACCGATTGCCATCTGACGTCATACTCGGAACCCCTACCTCACCTACCTAACCTCAGGACTAATATCACAGAATGACATTAATCAGGTCCCACTGTTTTACGTGCTTGCCAAAAGACAGAGGAGGTCGGATATCAAATATAAATCAGTTCTAAATACCTCTATATACGTAAAATCGCGGAATGCTCCGCGTGTCGACCATATATTTGGTTGGCTTTTAACGCTATCAAGATGTCAATTGCTGTATATTATATCCGATAACGTCAATATTGTTCTACATCGTTACTAGTAATTACCGGTTTGGTAACCTCATTATGTGTAGCGATCACATTCAGAATAGGCTTTATTGTGTACAATTATTTTATTATCTCGTTCCCACGTATAACTAATATCAGGAATATATGTAGGTAGGTAACATTTACCGTCATTATATTAATGTAAAAATCGACTTTTATCTTAATTATTTTAAGGCTGCTTTGTACCTTTTTAAAAGTAAGGAATTAACACACTAAACATTTTGAGGAGACAGATGCAGCTGTTTGTTTTGTAGAACCATGGCAGTAAGATAAAATTAGAAAGAAGAATATTACCTACAACTATTTTTTTTTGACACAAACGGATATTGTTTACTCGTAAACAACTACACAAACTCATATTTTGTACTTTTTCTTTTACTTCCTATTGCGTATTCTTTACTCTGTTAATCTATTTCATAAATGTAAATGATGCAAAAGTTATGGTGCTTTACTCCATATCCTCAATACTACATCATACTGTTAAATTTTCGAATGGATCCATACTAAAATCATATAGAATTTCATAAACAAAAGTGAAACATGATTGTTTGAGGGTAGTTGTAAAAGGTAAAGAGTCACAATAGCGTATAATTACACTTGTCGGGCAGAGTTTGAATGTTATTTGAGAAGCCCTGAAAGCGGACGGCTGGAAGCTTATGGAATTTTTAATTATGTTTGTTCAGATTAATTCTCACATTGTTGGCGTTGTAATTAAAATAAACAACCCCAACTCTCTCGACACGTTTATTTATAGTGTTTAGTATATTTGGAGCATGACCAGATTGATCATTCCTAATTTGAGATTCTCCTCTGGTGAGGTATCTATACTTCAGAGGAAATATATGTACATATATATATTTTATGTGTATATAGGTCAGCGCTTGACAGCGATCATACCTAGTACAAAGGAATGATGCTGTCTAGGATGCACCGCGCTTTCCTAGAATAGGCTTATTCACTCTAGTTTTAAAGGCATCAAGATTGCAATTGTCGGGAAATATAGATGCACGAATGGCATTCAACACCTTGGCTGTACGAATAAGGAACGAAGAGTCGAAGCGGTTTGTGCAAGTTGGGGAAACATCAGTTACATAAGGATGAAGTAAAATTAGGTTTTGGAGATCCTGAGCACACTCGCCGAAGAATATCCTGTAAAGGGTGTATTTAGGGGTGAATTAAACAACATCTTTGTGGAATCAATTGCCAGCACGGAAAGATATTTTTCAAAGGTGGACAAAGCATCCGCAAGCGTTCTGGTAGTCCATGAACGATAGACATTTTATTGACCGGCCTGCCCTTTTGCCTCTTGTTTTATATAAACCTTACATTAAGATATGCTTATATAGAATAGCTCCTAAGAAATATTGGGTTGCAGCATTACACCGATTTTCCCTCGTATTCATTCGCGGATTAAAGCAAAGTAGTTTAGTTTCTCATACAGTAGGATTATTCCACATTATAGGAAAATGTGTTGCAGGATCATCCTTGTACAACATGCTTGTATAAACCCAAATGGGTAGAGTATAATATTATATCTATACTAATATATAAAGCTGAAGAGTTAGTTTGTTTGCTTGAATTAGCTAATCAGGAACTGTTGGTCCGATTTGCAAAAGTCTTTCAGTGTTAGATAGCCAGTTCATTTAAGAAGGCTATAGGTTATATATACACTAATATTTTTTTACCAATTTTACGCAGATGAAGTCGCAGGTAACTAGTTGTGTATTATAATATTATATATTATGGAATAATATTAATGCATAATAAGAGCATCCTGTAATAGGAGGGTACTTTATCTTTTTAATAAGTGGATATAAACCCTATTACTGAATATTTTCAGGCACAGATTATGGCCTAGAAGTATTGAAGTCTGGTATGATTATGGAAAAAATAGAACTGACAACAAAACCCTATTATGTGTTTGGCAGACTTGCCAATTGTGATATACACTTAGCACATCCTACAATATCCAGGTAAACATATTATGTATAACAGATATCGCAGGCTGGTCAAAATTCAGCCTCAAATCTTTACATTTCTGCACCATATTTAAACCTATATACAAAGTTTTAATTCTTTTTACAGCAACATTGTTATATCATTTGACAATTAATATACAAACAATTAATGTCGTGCCTACTTTTTGAGATCATCATTTACTAAAATGTATACATGTGTGTGTAAATCATTTGGTACTGGAGTGAGTGTGGTTTTATTATAATTTATAAGTATTGCATATTTTTTTTAATATTAGCATTCACACACACCCATCTATATAAAGTATAATTGTGCCAAATCTTATACTCCTCTAAACTTAACTTTTAAGATAAAATGCACACTTAATTAGGCGCTTTTATTTTGAAATGTGCATTATTGGAGCTACAATTTGTTCAAATTCGTTATAGGGAAAAGACTGTTGCCAACATTTTTTTTTTTTTTTTTAACTTAAGTGGTAACGAACCATCTAAAGTCAGATTCTTTGAGCTTTTTCGATATTAAAACTTAATTACGTGTAAGAAACTGGTCTTGAAGTGAAATAAATTTCAAATCACAGGTTATGAATAATGGATGTAGAGTTTGATACATTTCTTTTAAACATGTTGTTGGTATAAACAAGTATTGGTGTGAGACTCAGAGGTCGGCGACCTTTTCGCAGACAAGGGCCACATCGTTAAGTAATTAGATGTTGGCATTTGGCGGGACACACTTGTAAGATAATTTTAGAAATAGGTGTCTAGTAATATATATATATATGACAGGTAGAGTAAGGCAGTGGTTGAGTGGTTACCGAGGATAGGGAAACGGAGCATTGGTCGTCTAGCAACCAGATGGGTTGACGACATAATAACTGTCGCGGGTCGAACCTGGTCCAGATTGGCTCAAAACCATAAGGAGTACGAGTGGGGAGAGGCCTTCGACCAGCAGTGGGAGAGAAAGGGCTGTGGATAATAATGATGGTGATGAATCTATGTATGTAGTAAAAGTTAACCTTTTTGCGTACGACATCTATTGTTCTGTTCACAGAAAAATAAAATTAGACATTTTATATAACATATGGTTGTCAAGATTGGCCTTCCACATCGTCCAATACATGTGTGTGTAAGTGGTTTAAATCGAATGGCATTTGGGTGTGTGTGGTTTTATTTTAAATAATTTAATATTAGATTAACATTGCATATTTTGAGGAGATCGTGGCCTAATCAGTGGTCGGCATTTGAGTCGATCGCTAAGTTAAGTTGCTCTGGCTGCGACCGAGTATCTTTTTGTTTTGTTTTTATTTGATGATTATTGATTGATTTGTTTTTACACGTATTTTTTGTCTGTAATGTTTAATTTTTAAATATAATACATTTGTTTCAGTTTTCCTTCAAGAGGTCATTGACAGTTTGGCAAGAGGTTATGAAGAGAAACTCAAATGCGACTACCTCATTTTAGAAATTAACTCTTCAAGATATGCATACAATATACAGTTACATGAAGTGAACTTCTTTGTTGTGAGAGCTTTGCTATCAATGCCTGTTTTAGTCGATAGTAAAAGTGTTCTTAGCACTGTAAAAGATATATTAAAGTTCTGCCGCCCGGTAATATCCAACTATATTAAATCGAAATCATCCATTATGGACTGTTTGAGAGCAGTGGAAGTAAGTCCTGTTATTTTACATTAAAAGTATAAATATATATATTTACTTACTAATTGCATATAAATCTATACATATACGACTCCTATAGCAATATGGCAAATTATAACATTTTTGTTAATTCTGGGTAATCTCCAAAACAGCTGGACCAATTTGCATGGGATCTTAACAAGGATGGTGGATTTTACAAAGAGGAACATAATTATGCTATTTGCGATCAGCTAAATAATTCCGTATAAAAAATGAACACTCCAAAATTTAACAAAATCCCTGAAATCACACGGACGAAGTTGCGGGAACAGCTAGTTAATAATACATTTCTTTGAGGTGAAATCAAGTAGTATTTTTATGTTTTTGTCCTTTATTTTTAGGAAAGCTGTATCAAAAACGAATGGCTTCATGAGAAGGCTGGACAAATAATACATTTAATGTACGAGTCTGATATTGTCGATGAAGACTCATTGTTGGAATGGCATACAGATTTGGAAGACAACGAGAGCACGCTTGTTAAGCAAACATCTGTAATAAAATTCTTTGAATGGCTGCAAGAAGCAAGTGAAGAAAGTGATGACACAGAGTAGCACAGTCGAGGAAACAGATTGCGTTTTTTGCCATAACAACAGTTTAAGTTTTTAAAAGTCTACATGTAAAGTAATCTGTTTTGCACAGTAATGAAGTATCAAACAATTGAGGGTGAAAAATTAAAACTAATTTATAAAATAAATATTTATTCAAATTTTTGGTTGACAAACATATTTTAAGATTAAATATCTATACTTATTACTGAAGGTGTCCAGCGGTAGCATACACAGTGCGGTCCACTCCAGCTTAAAAGACAACCGATGGAGATTAATCATGCAAGGTCACAATCCTTACATATAGATAACAGGACAATTGTATATAAGGCAATATCAGATTCTTTCTCAATTTGTCACAGGATTTATCCATTTATTTTTAATAAAAACTGCCTTTCTTTTTAAATTTATAAGTTATTTTAGTAGACAGTTCATTTCAAATTAATTATCAAGATTTATCGGATTGTAGCATATTGTTGAAATTGTACGGTTGAGAAATTCCTGAATTTATTTATATCAAACGAGGTCGGTTCACACAGAGAATGTATTTTTATTTGTCTCATATGGGTGTCTCTTCCATTTTGATGATTACTTAAAACTGCTATCTGTATCATGTAAGTTCTGAGCGGTCTCTCGCGGATATCTTTTATAGGTATCATTTCCCAACCTAGAACATAATTATAAGTGTAAAAATGGATATATTGACGCCCCCACCGAATACTATGGTAAAGTCACTTTACTGTCAAACAAATTTTAGTGCATATCCTAATGTTACAGACTTAGATACAGCTATCAGATTTTTTTTGTATCTTTTTCATTGTGTATAGCAGCTATTTATAAAAAAAAGTGACCAAGTAAACCTATTACAATACCGACTAGCAACTAACTCAACCACCTGGTAATATGTGATGGTAAAAATGTTTTTGCAATTATTCTACTAAAATATCATATGCTAAGTATTAAGAAAACAATGTTTTTTTTTTATTTTTACTGTAAAGTTAGAGACTTTTGATTACCATTTTATTCAGTGGTGACGTTGATGCGTAACAATATTTAAAATTTGTATGAATTTTGAAATATAAAATAAATTTCAATAAATCTTACCACTGGGTTCAATTAATTCTATAACTTCTATTTCCTGTAGATCATTAAAATGTGTTCCAGCTCTGATAGATATTCTGCTTGGAGTGTAACTCTCATCTAGTTTGTAATCTGTGTATATGTAGATATGAGATACCATGGTCTTTCTTTGAAACTGTATGTTGACTAAGTGAGGTAACTGACCATCTGACTGCCAATAAGTATCCATACAATCATCCCTCAGCTGATCAATTCCAAATCCTGAGAAAAGTTTTTACTTTTGTCTATTATTAGTATATTACAATTTTTTCTATAGAGCTTATAAAAATCCATACAAATAAAGCACCTTTTGAATTTAATAGTGAAATAAATATTAATTTCACTTTATAATTCATTGGTGACTTAAAATATTACATGTATTGAGAATTGCAAAATCAGTCTAATCTATATACAGGGCAACCTAGATTTAACAAAGCAGAGGGTAACAAGAAAATATTTGTTGTATCAAGTAATTCATTGAACTGAGGTTTGTTATGTTGAGGTTAGGTTGATCCAAAATTCGTTATAAAGAGGTAAAAGAATAGTTTTATACTGATAAGGTACACCTTTTACTTTTCTGAGCCATTTTAACTTAAAACTTTAACAATAGAGACGAGCAAGAAGTGTTTACATTACTTTCCATCAAACAACAATGATTGTTTTATGAATAAAAGCGTGTCGAAACATGTAGTGACATGAATCACATACTATAAGATTAAGAGTTATATATTGGTGGGAATTTCATATAGAGGTTTTGGGTTGACAAAATTCGTTAATTAGAGGTATGAATACTTTTTCTTGATAGGTGAAAATTCGTTATAAAGAGGTTGTTCGCAAAAATGTATGCATTGTAAAGGTATAATTTATATTGACTCTTATGGACAATTCAAGGGGATTACGAAGAATTTGTTAAATTGAGGAAGTCATTATATTAAGGTAC
>JANCMC010006957.1:12757-47772 GCA_024363005.1 Charaxes varanes
TATTGGATTAAGAAAATTCCCGACCGAGTTCGCAATACCGAAATTCGACTTCGTACTAAACTCAAGAACGTCGGAAACAGGGTTGCTGAACTCAAGTGATCAGGACATATGGACGTGGTGATGGCAGGTGGTCTAGGACAATAACTAAGTGGTGGCCTAGAGTAAGCTGGAGAAATCCAGGTCGTCCAAAAGCAAGATGAATGGACGAGATAAAGAGAGAGAAGGAAGGTAGCTGGATGCGAGTTGCAAGAGAGAGGGGAGAGTGGCATAAAAGAAGGGAGGCCTTTGCCCAGTAGTGGCCCAGTAGAGGCTTGTAAGGGCTGATCATAATGATGACGATAATGTACGTATTGGATCAAAATGTAACTACGATGTGTATGAAAAATAAAATTAAACCTGTACCTATTATGCCGGAGCCAGACGTAGCTCAGTGTTTTTACATTTTTATCCTTGAAGACTATAAAGTACTACAAGACTTTGCGCATGACCATTCATATGAATCTTAGCATCAATCAATCATGTCATCAATGATTATACATGATCATTCAAATGAAGCTATGTCTGGCTCCGGCATTACAGTTACAACGATTAGAATAAAACACGCGTCTCTGTGAGGGGCACGCGTTTTACTCGTTTTAATTCTTTATAAATCTGGATGGTTGGATAATTATAATAGTGACTAGTTTAAGAGATCAGGTGTGTTGGGATTTTTTTAATGTCAACCGGCAAGCGCGCACCCGGCGCGGGCACTCGCAGCTGCGTGCCCTCAGCCCTCCTCCGGCGCGTGCATTCGCTCGCCCTCTGTATAAACACCTCTTTCGTTTTATTGTTATGCTCATACATTTATTGTTATTATTTAAATTCACGAAGAATTAAAATTGTTATGCATTCGGCCACCTTTTTATTTCATACCAGCTTAATTATTATTATTTTAAAATGAATTGAAATATTCTGGAATCGTAGCAGTAACATTGTATAATACAAAAATATCATTAAAATCTCTCCTGTCTCCTGGAGGATTATCTTTATAGGTATACATTCCTCAAAGGCCGGCAACGCACCTCTGAGCCCTCTGGTGTTGCATTTGTCCATGGGCGTCGGTAGTCATTGAAGTAAAACGCCTGCCCGTTTGCCCCTCGTTATATATATATTAAAGAAATGTATATATAAAAGCAAAAGGTCCCCTTACACGAAATCTCGAAAGCCGCGGGACGTACAATAGTGAAATTTGGCTAGGAGATAGTTTATGGTTAGTAGATATCCAAAAAGAAAGGACTTTTCAGGTTCAGATTATAGTCCAGACAGAAAGCATGGGCTGTAATTAGGACTTTTCAGGTTCAGATTATAGTCCAGACAGAAAGCATGGGCTGAAACTAGGACTCGGGTCAAATTCCGACCTCGTTGGGCTATTGCTTCAGGCTCTTCTCTTCGGTTCTATTGATAGAAGCTTATGATAGATATTGATAGTGTAAAATTATAAAATATGTACCAAATTTAGTAATAATTATAACATTCTATACATAACATAACATCTTCTTATTCGTAAACATCTTCGTGCGAGGTCGGATATTTGATAACCAGTGTTAAAATGGGGCACCCATCTATAAACCGCGGTTAGAACTGTTTAACCTAGCGATTGACTCAAATGCCGGCCACTGATTAAGCTACAACCTTCTCAATAATCATTCATCATACGCTTTGTCTCTTATCATTTATTATTATTGTTTTAATTAGTTTTTTTTTGCTATTTGTACATAAATATATTGTAGACTCTAAATATAAACCTACTATAGATTATAAGTCTAAATAATTAATTTAAAAAAGATCTGACAATCTAAATTGTAAACTACGTATGTAGTAAACAAAATAAAATAATTTGCATTAAATACCAAATTGTTACATTTTAGTTATTGTCTTGCTTAATTAGTTGCTTATCGCATTATATACGCAGAAAATGCATTGATCTCGTGTTAGTCGTTAAAATATCAAGTAGCCCATTAGCGTAAATGAGGTATAGAAGAGGGCTTAATATAGATCCCTGGAAAGCGAACCTCTTATGGATCCTTTGTTCCAAAGGCCACTTATTAAATCAAGCGGTTCACGTAGTTAATTGATAGTTAATTATTCGACAAACATAATGAATTCAGATGAATTTATTTATAACTCCTTTTTAACTTAAAATATTGTTTGTAATCGAGCTTATGACATCTATGAGTAAAATATTACATGTATATGAGTAAAATACATGACTAAACGCGACATACAAAAAGCATCCTTGTTAATTAGAATTGCGTAACAAATCACATTAAATATCTAGCTCACACATTTTATATAATTGATGACTATTTAGATAAAATTTATAATTCATAATGTATATATCTTTAATACTGTTTTTATCAAGTCAGAAATTTGGCAGAAAAAAGTAAGTAATTTACAAAATTGTATATATCAATAACTTCTGATTTTAAGTTGTGACTTTTAATGAAATTTCTATTGTTTTAATTATTTAAATTTATGTATATTTCAATATTTGCATACCGAAAAGGTGTGTTTTAGCTAAGGTATCATTATAAGTCCCATCAATACTGTGTTTGCAGATAAAATGATTTGATTTTAAGCAAATTACTACCTTTTGATTCACCTTAAGGAGACCGTTCTCAGACCAGAAGAGCTCACGAGAATCTCAGTTTGAATGTTGTTTGTTTGGATGTAATTTTGTAAATAAGTTAAAAAAAAACACGGTATGAGCAATTTAATTCTCAAGATTTTGCGTGTAATTCAGATAATACTAATATATTAATTCTATTTACGTGTATATTATACTAGCTGTGCCCGCGACTTCGTCTGCGTAAAATTAAGGAAAAAAAATGATTTAATTTTAGCGTAATGATATATAAGCCTATAAAACTTCTTCGATAAATGGGTTATGTAACACTGAAAGAATTTTTCAAATCGGACCAGCAGTTCCTGAGATTAGCGCGTTCAAGCAAACAAACAAACAAACAAACTTTTCAGTTTTATACATTAGTATAGATGATATTCAGGATCTCGAGGAAAATATTCAAATATATTATATATTTAAATATTTTTAGGTCTATTATCCCAACTGATAAGATTATATTTAAACGTGGAGTCAATTTTGCGATACCTAGCAGTGTACATTATAAGTTACGAATTCTTAACAAAAGCTTGTAGTCGTTTGTTTAAAAACGTAAAAAAAAAACACAAAAGGTGAATCGCAAAGCTTATACCGAGGAGTGGGGCGACCCTACAGAGCTGGGACCCTACACGTGCGTTCCTATACACGACTCGAGTCAGTCAACACAACCCACTCGTCTGTAGGCCGCACGTCCGGCCGCTGTGCGAATAGTGACGGAATTTTCGTAAAAACAAAAACATTGTGCGAACTTACGTGCCACAAACGAACTCCATTAGGTTCGTCGAAGACTTTACTTGGTGTTTAAGTGATCATTTGTGCTCACAATGGATTTGTCTTGTGAAGAAAATCTACAGAATTCTGGAAATGGAAGCAACGGCAGTAGGAGAACTGTGGACATGTGTGTCGCGGGCCCTGATCGGGCTCTAGATCGCGACCCCAGGTTGCTGCTAAATCTGCTCACCCTGGAGAGAGTGCACGCTTTGCATACTGATTATTTTCAGCATGTTCAAATTGATATACAACCTTTTATGAGGAAGGTCGTCACAACTTGGATGCTTGAGGTAACATTGTTTTCTATTTTTTTTTTAATTTTTTGGTCTAGGAAATGGTTATTCTGATCGCAAAGGCACTATGGTCATAAAAGATTACTTATCGCTTACAAACGAGCCCGAGACAGCTGATTAAAAGTGAAGTCAATGGCCTTAAGTTTATGAAAGCTCAAGTGAACTTGAACTTTAAAATGCATTTATCTACATATTAAGAGCAATATCTCTAATTTTAATTAAGACAGTACAGTAAACTTTATGGAAATGGACTTGTAATGGAAATTAATTCACAATTATTAGATTTATATAACATAAATTGTGACACAATGCATGTACTACTGTTACGCAGATGTTTAGTTTTTTTTTTACCTGCATTTTGAAATATAAAAATGTAGGTAGGGAAATGCTTTTTCTTGCATGGAAAATTACAAATATTATTATGATTTTTTTATTAAATATTTAGTAAGTAATATTGCTTACCTTAATCGTATGTATATACTTAATAGAACCAGAAGTAATTATTTTAGAAAATATGTATACTTTTAGCAATGAAAAGTAAAATTAAATGCAAGGTTGAATTTGTTATATTTTATTTTATTGTAAGTATAAACAAAAATCAAATAAAATGCAATGTCATTTGTCGCCATCAATCGACAAAAACTATAAATAAATAAAGTACATAATGCAAAAACCTTCAAAAAAATCAATGCAAGCCTACTTAAAGTTTAAAAAAGGAATCAAAAAAATGTTCATAGACTCACATTTTTGTTTAGATATTTCATACTAGAGGATACCTGACTTCATGACACACGTGTTTACGTTGGCATAAGCAAGGTTTAAGCCCTTCAATCGCTCGATGCGAACGGAAACTTTTTTACAGCAGGTTTTTACGAAGGCTCTGTTCAAGTTCGATGAACAACGGATTCCTTATAATGAAGTGTAGCCAGGATAGCAAAAAATTCTTAATAACGAACCCAACGGCTAGACTTTCAATAAAGGCTATTCTGGCAACCCTACCATCACCAATAAGCACTAATTGTGTTTGCGCTCTTGTATTGTCGGGATTCAAGGGCGTATCAACTTCTAATATGTAACAAAGTATCTCAAAATTGTTAATGTGATTGCGCAAATTCAATCTAATCATCAGGCGAACCGTATGCTCGTTTTCCACCTCAATAACAAAAAAATCCCACTTGATGTATTTTGTTGACACTGTTTAATGGTTCCTTTATAATACTAACGGATCCGGCAGACTTTGTCTTTGCTTGATTTACGGTCACACGGAAGACCACGCAACGCAGCTGTGTCCAATTTCCTTCTTTCTTCGTCCGTCGTCGTCTCTCCGTCCAGCGGTTCAGGAGGAGTGGTGTGTAAGGCTTGTACAGTCAATTGTTATATATCTTTTCATATATAATTCTACTGTACTTGTGTATGTCACCGAATTCCTCCTAAGCGGCTGGACTGATTTGAATGAAATTTTTTGTATGCCTTTGGGTAGCGATTCACAAATCCCGGTAGATATTATTATTTTATCGGTTTTTATGTTCGGGTAGGACAACGTCTGGTCCGCTCGTAAAGATCTGTATTCGAGTTTTAAATGTGCCGATGTAAACAACCAGTAAGATATAATTTAAGTCTAAATATTGTTTATTTATCTATCCTCGTCATCTCAGCAACGTATGTAAATCTTTGGCCAACTTGTTAACATCCGCCACAACAGCAAATCTGATTTCACCCGCCCTATTTCGGTTAGACGTATTTACAAAAGACGCACCATTAAGGAGTCCGAACCAGAATTGTTCAGAAACGATTTGTTTGTATTACACAAATGTGAACATGATGTGCAAATATTTTTACAACCGAAGCTTATCGGTTTTATTTTAGTCGTAAATTTAATGAACTCTTACATTATTTGCGTATGTCTTGAACTAGTCAAATGCTCTTGACTAGTTCCGCAATTTCTTTGTACTTAGACGTATCAATATTTGGAGGATATAGTGTTGGCAGTCTTACAAGGTAGGTTCTCTTAACACAGTAGTACATTGTACGTACATATATTTAGGTTGAAGACATATGTTATTTTAACTTATATCTCCTTCAATGACATTCGGTCTTCGGCACTTTTCAAGACAGTTGGAATATCTAGTCTCAGGATGTTCCTAATTTGGTTAGACCGGCGTGTAGGGGAACAACCTCATGGTCTTTTGCCCTCAACTTTTCCTTCTACAACCAGTTTGGCTAAATTCACTGGTTCTTTACGGGCGATAAATTTTAGTAAAGCAAAACCTTGGGCTCGTGTTATGTTGTTATTACCTATTTATTACATAGTCACTTACAAGGCAGTCCTGGGCCGCAAAGGTAGGGGTAGCGGGCCACGGGCGGGCCGCGGGCCAAGCGTTGCCGACCGCTGCCTTAAGCCATTCCTGAGCTTCTGATCTCTGTAGACCTCAAAGATGATTTACATGTTTATGGATTACAATACAAGATCTATAAGACTCTTAGGTCCAACTTAATTAATCACATCACTCAAAATAATACAATAGTAACCTCTTGTTTTTTTTAGATAAAACCCGAATCTGACAATGAAACAAGAGGATAGCACACACTCGCCAGTCCGTAAACTTTTATTCGAGATTGAAAACGCGATGGCCTGGTTTCTAATCTAGGCCCAACTCAAATGTCAGATACAAACGTTGTTCAAACTTATTCAACTTGTCCAGCGTATTGTGTACAAAATTAAAGGAGATGGTCATTCGAAAGACTTTTTGTCAAGATCTATAAAGAAATATAAAATCTCTTTCAAAAATATGTGTTAGTAAAGATGAAACGTCCAGTACATACCACTTCCGTGTTTCCGGATACAACCTCGAAAAATAGTCATTTAGTCGAATGCTTCATACCGAAAACATGTGTTGATTAAATCAAATCAGATGAACCGTTTATATCATATTCATTTAGTCTTGAGACAAAAGGTAAACAAACATACCAGTGTTTCCCAATGCTTAGTTTTGATTCGCCACTCATTCTGACTGTAACAGTTAAACAAAAATACACAAAAACTTAATACAACATTTAACAACAAATTTAACCACGAAATAACAAGATATAACAAAAATACTAAAGAACACGCACACTCATATTGACAAGTCGATAGAGAATCCAAAGTTTAAGAAGCACCTTAGCAATTTTAGGTCCTTTTTAAGGCACTATTTTGAATCAGGTTATTTAAAATATTCGTGGAAATTAATACAAGGATTTAAAAAAAAATCCAATTATTATATTAAATAACTGCATTTTTATTTGTTGCAATCATTGGATTATTTGTAAATTTCATGATTTTTCAGGCACATTATATTTTTGACTAACTTTATAACGACGACACATAAAATAACCTTTGTTTATTTTTTGCTTACCTTTTGTCTTAATAGGAAATGAATAGGGTATAGGTCTGCATTATGCCCTTATAAACAATATCATTCCTTGGAACCACGAAGATCCAAAATGCAATTCTTCAATATCGAATAGTTGATGCCAGAGACAAAGAAAATCATTAAATTTACAAAAACCTACAAGTCCAAGGAAATATTCAGCGATTCCTAAGACGAACACTCACGAGAGTTTTACTTAATTTTCTGTTCGAAACGAAACGTCAAATTAAGGTTCGTGCTTATATTTTACACGACTAACGTGGCCGTAACCTCAAGGATTCGATACGTGCGAGTTCTGATTTCATTCGTGCTAGCATTAATTAGCAACTAAATGTTTTGAAACGGTATCGTTATATTTGAAATTCGATATGTTTTATTTGAAATTCAGTTTCGATGGTGAAAATAAGTAAAACTATCGAGAATGTTCGTGCTAGGCTCTCTGAGATTAAATCGCCGCCAAACTACGTATGGTCGATTCTAGTTTCCCAATAGACGTATTTTCAAGTTCTCAGGAAATATTCCACATTTTCTTTCGTTTCATATCATTTTAAATGCAACACTTTAAAACTTAACATAAGCCTTTATTTATTTGGTTTTTCAAAAGCAATGACAGTCAATGAGCAGCGGGTGTCGCTTATCACAAATTTTATAGACGCCGTTCCATTTCGAATCATCGGAAACTGGTACAGATATCGCAAAATGGTTCAATTTATATTTAAATTTTTGATGAGGGTTTTGAAAAATTATATTTTACTATTATCCCAGTAACTTTTATCTATAGTCTTCGTATATCTAGTGATATCGCGGTCTAGTACCAGTCTGCTTAAATTCTAGAGGATGTGGCTGTGGGGCGAGTTAAGATGACCGATTGACATGATCGCTGAAACACCACAATTTCTACAAACTCATATCACTCAGTGATATTAATCGAAACCCATTGTTTTACGTGCCTTCCGAAATACTGATAAGGTCTTCTATATAAAAAACCAGAGTTAGAATGGGTCACCCATCTATCACCCGGCCGCGGTAAGAACTACTTAACCTAGCAATCGACTCAAGTGCCGGCCACTGACTCAAAACCTACTTTAATTTACCGTACGTTATAGTAAATATTTATAAACATGTTGTGTTGCGATTTCTTATACATAAAATTCTCGCGTCACAATGTTAGTTGCCATATTGCTCCAAACGGCTTGACCGATTTTTATGAAATTTTATATACATATTCAGTAGATCTGAGAATCAGCTACTATCTATTTTTCATACTCCTAAGTGATAAGGAACATGCACTTGACCCGACGAAGTGATGGCAGGTGGAGTAAGGCAGTGATTGAGTGGTGGCCAAGGATAGGAAAATGGAGCATTGGTCGTCCAGCAACCAGATGGATCGACAACATAATATCTGTCGCTGGTCGAACCTGGTCCAGATTGGCTCAAGACCGTGAGGAGTGGTACAAACGGGAAGAGGCCTTTGCCCAGCCGTGGTAAAGAAAGGGATGATGAAGATGAAGTGATAAGGGGGCCCATGCGGACAAAGTCGCCGGGTACAGCTAGTGTGCAATAAAAGTTAACACAGCCTGTCATTACATATCTCTCTCAACACATAAGGTGTATTTTTCTAACACAAAATCTCTTCACAATGATAATCGTAAACTGGAGATCTTCTCACCCTCGGCGACGTTACGCTTTCAATTTCATTGACAACCGTTGAGTGGCTGTCGCGTATCAAGTCTTTTATTACGACCGTTACGTTTCGAGACGTCGGGAATACGCTCTGTAATTGTGTAACTGTATATCAGGACACGAATTTCACATTAATCGCAATACAATGATATATCTTTTGTTTCTATTGACGTCCGTGAACATTTGCACCACCAGGAGGCTCGCAGATGCGTTGCCTGCGGTTAATGAGAGTTTGGGTAACCGGGAACTCTCACAAATCGAAGAAAACGGGACAGCAATACCATCACTTAACGTGACAGCATTGTCGCAACTTCACGCAGATTTTATGTGAGAAAGAGGTACCGGCGACCGGCAAAATTCGGTTGCAGACCTAAAGGACTGCAAGTGTGACGCTACCTTTAATTTTAAATAAACAAAAGGGAATTAATGTAATACTTTTTACATTATAACCATTCACAAAGAGCAATAGTGTAGCGACATCCAGTAATATAATTAACGCTCTATTGCGTCTACTCCTGACCCAATGGAGTCCACGGTATTTATGACGTCATAATAAAAAGAAAACTTCTACGCCCTAAGGACTCCCTCTCCGATCCAGATGATCAAATGACTATTGGCAACGACCCGGACAGAGTAGGACATACCCTCCTTGATCGCATTGCATGCTGCGTAGCGGAAGATCGTTCCATTTTTAAATTTTTCAGGTAAAAGAAACACTTCGTTTATCTAGATTTTTCTTTGTACATTCTAAATGTATGCAAATTATACGAATATAGTGTGACGTTTCTGCGAGGGTACACGTAGAAAACAGATCTGTTGTATGGAGTACAGGTGAGGTCTCAGTGAAACTCCTTATTAGGATAACTAGACTCTAGTCTGTTTTCTAGACTCGTCAGATATTCGGGTTAGTAATAAAAACATTTTACAAAAGCTATACACATTTTCTACATTAAATCAAATGGATTTTTGTATAAATATATCCCCTTTGGTTATAATCGCCTTTGTATATTATATATTATATTTTTTAGGCTACATACACACAAACACATACATATACACAAACATAGATACATGTACATACAAATAATGGTGATCTGATCATGTACTAACCATGGAAAAGCAAGACCCTCTAACACAGGTACCTATGTACTTAAAAAAGGGCCTCACGCCCATATAATGTAAATTAGATTTAAGTTAAGGAAATAAAGAATGTTTGTATTTGTATTGTATTTTTTCGTCAATAACTTAACAATCATACAAATAAAGGGCACCGGCACAATCTAGAGCCGTACTTTAACAAACTAATTAAGCAAATTTTCGATTCAACCCTCAACAATTATGATATACGCACGTAAAACACCAGCACAATTTTAACCAATACTTTACTCACTATATTACACACTCACATTTGTGTACATCGATAGAGGAGGTCGTATCTAATCAGTGGCCGGCATTTAAGTCTATCGCTAGGTTAAGCAGTTCTTGCCGCTAACGGATGTTAGTTGGAGACCCATTCTAACACTGGTTTTCAAATATCCGACCTCCTGCGTCTTTCGAAAGGTGCATCATCATTACTATTAGAAATATATTTGACTAAACAATATTTTAGGTACTTGAAAAATATGTAAACAGATATTCATGGGTTTTCTCGTATTCATGAAAAAAAAAACAGACGACTAAGAACCCAATCAAGTGTTAGCTCCAGTTATACGGTTTTGTAGAGCCAAAAGCTCTATGAAAAAAGTTCTGATGTAAAGGCCGAATTTTTCTTGCTCACATTTTTTATGCCTGTTCTATTTGAGGTTATAAATTTTATACCATTGCAGATATTAAGGTATATATATAATTTATTTTACGTTTTTTTATTATTAGGTATATATATATATATATATTTAATTATTAAAACTAGAGACCACTGGCTGGACGAAATTAGCCCTTTAAACCTTTTTGCGTACAACGGCATTGTTCTATTCACAGAAAAAAAAATTGACAGCTAATATAGCACACGGTTACCACGATTACGCTTTGACATCATCCAATACACGTGTGTGTAAATCGTTTGGCACTGGTGTGTGTGACCTTCTATTTTTATAAATTAGTGTATAAATAATGCATATTATATAAAAATATTAGAATTCGCACACCTTCCATTATATGAACTACAATTGTGCCAAATTTCATACTCAACCGTTTGCGTAGTTTTCGCAAAGTGGTACCCAAGGTTCACGCTTCACGTATATAAATTTTTAAGAAATAAAACTTAAAATATCCAAAAACAAGTTTTATTCGAGAAATCTAATACAGTTTTATACTTTTTCCAATCCCGCTCCAACTCATCTGATGTTTTTCTATTCCCTTCGAAATCTTTTTTTTTTAATTTGACAGTTGGCCACGGGCTCGTTCCGTCACAAAATGTTATTAAACAAAAAAAAAAAAAAAATCTGCCCCAAATTTTACAAACATTACAGTATTTTACTTAAAATAAAGAAAAAAAACGTGATTTATACAACGTTTCCCATACCCATAAAATACATTTGGTGGGTCACACAAATAAGGCGTATAAATCAACGGGCTTTTAAAAAAAAATAGACTATAGGTATATATCTTAAGACTGTCCATGAGCTTTTATAGCTGGCCAGCGACAAAGAAGCATTTAAAAAGCCATTTCCACAAAAAAAATATATATATTTTTGTATAGCAGGCGTCTGTAACATAGGACACAAGCTTTAAGTTGTCTACCTAAGGAACAGACGTCCGTGTATCATATATTCCTATATAATGTATGTATATGTATTGTATTACCAGATTTCAAACCACATCACAAAGCATAGATGAAGATGTAGATCGCAAAGTGATGGTAGAACAAGTGATTGAATTTGAACCAGGCTTGGATTCATTTAGCGACAAGCTTATAGACGTGAAAACGGCGCAAGCTAGAGTGTTTTTAATGTATGCCAGGTACGTTATTTCAGTTAAAGTTTTATCGCATAATAATATTGTGTATTAAAACACGTACATATGAATGAAATAATCTATGTATTTTTACACGAACACAGATTTAGACGTGTTTGTTATCAAAGAGGTGGAAAAAATATAGAGCAACTTTGGTATCTGCATAAGTAATTTATAACCTCAATATAGCACGTTACTTACATTTTCGTCCAGTAAATCAAATCAAAAGATCACGTATACAGGTGTTTGTATATAAATAATATCAGGTGACTAATACGATGGCTCCTACGTAAATTGCACGTAACCCCAAATTCCCAGCTTTATCGTAGAACGTTACAAACAAGTTAATTGTAATATACTTAATATGTTTTGTATAAACTAATATGTATAACGAATGCTAGTGTCCCACAAGGCTGTGTGCTATCTCCAACTTTGTTTCTTTTGTATATCAATGATCTGCTGCAAACAAGCGGCATTCATTGCTATGCAGATGATACAAATGGAGATGCCTTTTACTCCGGCCGGGCAAATATTTCTCAGGGACACGTCACCGAGAGTCGGAACAAACTTGTGTCTGGACAACAACACCATCACTTGACGTGACAGCATTGCCGCCACTTCACGCTGATCTCATGTGAGAAAGAGGTACTGGTATCCGGACGCGCCAAATTCGGCTACAAGCATGGCGCTACCTCTAATAGTTCTCAATTCAACTGGTTTTTTTTTTTTAAATTTCGACTGGGTGAACCTATTTTGCTGATTTTTTTTTATTTGAGAGCTGGTTATTCCCATGTGGTTCCATTTCAATTTGGTTCAGATCTGTCAATTTGCAGTCAATACTTCTTTTAATAAGTTTATCTCGTTACGGTAGTCTGCTAATATTTACTGTACATATCGGATTCCGTCATATGTAAAACAGTCAAGAACTGCTGGACACAGACAAAATGTTGTATAGAGAGGCCAAAATAAAACGAACTGGTACAGTAAAAGCCCTGATTTACGGCCAAGATGTGGAGCAGATAAGGGGGTGCATTGTGCGGCTCGCGAGCGTCCAGTCGCGCATACTAAACGAACTGCCTCGGACACTGTCGAGAAAAGTGTACCGGAAAGTTCAAAACTAGTCGTATTACTCTTATGGGTGCTTTACTACGGAAGACGTTTGTTTTTTAAATTTCGGGCATTTAAGTTTTTAATATATTGTCACCAAAATAACACACATTTTTAAAAAAATCTGCCATAAATAACTATGAGGAGGTCGTGATCTAATCCGTGATCGGCATTAGAGTCTATCGCTATTTGGAATAGCTCTTACTGCGACTGTAAATATACAATTTATTGCTAATACTTCATAATTACTGGAAACGAACTCGTTCTCGAATTTGACACGACCACGAGCTGTGTGAATTCACTTGCACGTGTGAGAGACGAGCTCAATTGTGTATGCCAATTATCACACATCGCACTTCTACTTGTTCTTATTTTTCTGTGGGTAAAGTGAATGCTCTAAAAAATCCTTTGACCACCTTCAACGACGAAATGAAACTTGCCAATTAGAAGATAGTGCATTAAGCCGGCGCCACACTATAGCTTCAAATATTTGAACAATTTTTTGGACACTGTGCGTGGCGTGGAACTTTTAATATCTGCTCAAACTATGGCGTCACGTACAAATGATTGAGTCCAATAAGCGGAGCAGACTATTTGTTAAACAAATCCATCCAGTGCAGGGGGCAAGTCTTTTAGCCATATTTGTTTTAGACTTAAATACTACAAGCTAACGCCGTATAGACAGGCCAAATCATCGTCAAGACAACATCACTCTCCGTTTCCAAAAAATCTTCGAGTCAAAATCTTTCGTAACAGTTTAGTCCAATTTTCAATTTTGAAAAAAAATCTGGAACTGTAAAAGAGAATTAATGATACAATAAGAATGAGACGATAAAGAGTGAAAAGAATAATATAATTACATAACAATTGGCACGGGCTTCATGCCCGTGGTGTGTAAATTTATTAATAAAAATGGTTTATATTTAGTTAAAAAAACATTACTTTAATTTCGACGTTTTTATTGATTCATTTGTTTATTAAGGCATATCAACAGCACAAATATTTACACGTTTACAAAGATACACTAAGATAAGGTACAATATGCACCAATTATGGATGTACACTAAAATGCCAGAACGCTGCAAACGTTCATTTGAAATTAATTCATTTGTATAGATATAGATTTATTGAACCAGAGTATACGAAACAGAAGACATTTCTTCAGACAAATTAAACATCACCTAATATATGGACGTGGCAAATCTGCTAACGCTCAACGTACCCTTCCTCGATAAAGAGTGAGCGTCCTTCCTAAGAAGGGTCACAAAACTAGATAGAAACTCAAGTAGGCAGATGTAATTAAATTGCTGTAGGTGGGCATAGCCCATTGAATTGTTACATTTTTTGGGCTTAGCGTGGTGCAAGGGTCTAAGGATACGACGTCTATCTATATCTACACATTTACACGGTAGGTCTCAATACAGATCCGTATGGTAAACGTTTGCAATGGCATGAAAAATTTTAGCATATGGGAGGAATTTTTTACTTAGGGAAAAAAAATGGCATCTCATGATAAGAAAAGCCGATGTATCCGAGCATCGAAAGAAGGCGTATAAAAATAAGATCAATAGTTCACCTTTTGGATTGTGATCGCGCCGGGCGAATGACTCACGACATACTCGCAAACTGTACGCACGGTACTGACGTCGTTTGTACGCACTGAATAAGTAGCATTATTTATAGATGTCCAAAGTACTGTATAATTGTACGCAGAAAACAATAGGTGTATGTGTTAATCAACGTTTATTATTATCAACCTTTGAATAAACTCGGTAGGGGAAACAGGCATATGGATGAGACAAACATTTTTGCAATATTTTGCTTTTTATATAAAAAATACAATATGATAATCAAAAATATATCTATGTTCATTTTTAACTAGCTGTGTCCCGCAAATTCGTCCGCGTAAAATTATATAAAAAAATTAGATTAAAGTTTAGTATTTATCTTCCACGATAAATGGGTTTTCTAACACTGAAAGAATTCAAGCAAGCGCGTTGAATCACACAAACAAACAAGAAAACTCATCAGTTTTATATGTTAGTATAGACTAACTGTGGCCGCGACTAAGTCCGCGTAAAGTTAGGTAAAAAAAATAGATTCAATTTTAGCGAAAAAGGCTATAGGCTATATACACATATAGCCTATAGCCTTTCTCGATATATCGCCTTTCTAACACTGAAATATTTTTTTAAATTGGACCTGTAGTTCCTAAGATTAGCGCGTTCAAGCAAACAAACAAACTCCTCAACTTTCTATATTAGTATAGATATAGATTACCTTTTGTAATCCTTAATTGTAGCGGTTGCGTTCCGGTCACATTCCGTCGAATAAATTCAAATACTTAGTAGGAGTATCGGACACCCCTAATTGCCAGTCATGTGGAGTTGTGGACGATGTGCAACATATTTTGACGGAATGTGAACGGAATAAGGACGAGCGTCGCAATCTCATCAAATCATATCCCTCGTCGTCGTTCTGTGATTTTGATGTCGGTTGGTGCAATAGCGTCTTGGCCTCCTCATCATGAGAGCAGGCCAACTGTATGTACGCTTCTATTTTGTACTACTTAAAGTGTGTATAAATTTTCTATTAAAGGTGCATATATTCAATTAGTAATAACGGGGGCGATGTTATCATTAAGTGATCAAGTCCCTAGCAATAAATAAAGATTTAAAAAAAAAGTGCTTATTGGGACTCCTTGGTACTAACAAGAGGATGACCGAGTATCATGGAAGCGGCTGGTACAGGGAAAGGCAAATGTTAAGGCCCATTGTGATGAGATGTTATAGGTGTGTTTTTTTTTATGTTACACGAGCGGGCAGCAGGCAGCTTAGTGCCTACTGACGCCCATGGACATCTGCACGACCGGGAGGACAAGCAGATGTGTTGCAGGCCTTAATGACGAGTGCAGGCCATCGGGAAGTCTCACAAACCAAACGAAACACGACAACAAGACCATCACTTAACGTAACAGCAGTGCCGCCTCTTCACGCCAATCTTATGTTAGAAAGAGGTACTGGTACCGGCCGGCCCAATTCGGCTATAAGCATGGCGCTACCTGTAATTAGAAAGACAGGAGAGAGGGAAAGGGATGAAGTAAAAGGATACAATGGTAGATGGCGAGGAGAGAAAGGATGCGAATACTACTGTCACGGACGGTATAGGGAACTTTTAATTCTATTCATAAAAAAAATATTTATTTCATTATTAGTTACAGGTGCTTACTATTTCAATCTATAATAAGCCATATTAGGGAGGTCCAAGGGCACTCGCAATTTACGCGGAAGAAGACGCGGGAAACAGCTAGTAGTATAATATAAAAAACAATGCTTTCGCGATGTGTAGCCGACCAAGAAAGTGCTTTACCATTTTGGATGACAGCTCCCAGTTAAAGAAAATTTTGCCAAGGATTACTGTTAGAAATTAACGTAATGCATAAAAAGCAAAAATAGGCCTTTTGACTAATATACGTGCAAAAGACTTTCGACCTTAGCGTGGCAAATCATTTTCTTGGTCGACTATACTGATAGTCCATTTATATACATATATTGATAGTCCATTTCTGATTATACCGTCAAAATCCACAAGCGTGGGAATAGCATGGAATCTTATTCTGCAAGCTGTCTCTCTTTTTAATATTACAACGGGCAAACGGGCAGGCCGTTGATCTATGATTAAGGGACTACCAACACCCATAGACATCTGCACCACTAGGATCGCAGATGCGTTGCCGGCCTTAAGGAGGGCTCGGGACCACCGGTAACCCTCACAAACCGAGCGAAACGCGACAACAATCCACTCACGTGACCAATTCGGCTGCATACCAAAAGGACTGTCAGTATGGAAACTCTCTTGTGCCTTGGGCGTTAGTAATCTACACTTATATATAAACCTGAAGAGTTTGTTTGTTTGCTTGAACGCGATAACCTCAGGAACTACTGGTCCGAAATGAATAATTCTTTCAGTGTTAGATAGCCCATATTCAGCACGCTAACATTTTTTTCCTAATTTTACACGGACGTCGCCGAAACAACTTGTGCTTTTTAAGTTTGCGATAAAAAAAATTGGAGCTATTCTATTAAAAGATGCTACCCAAAGTCACTTTTCCACGCAGACGAAGTCGCGGGGACAGCTAGTCGTTTATAATAATCAGATGAACACCAACTTATTTTGCTCTTTACCATAAGCGAAATATTTTAAAGGTATATATTATTATGAACAAAGATATCCCGCCCAAAACGTTTTCTTGTAAATTGTTGCCATTACGAGACCAATTCGTGTGACGTAATTTATGGATAATGTATGTAATGGTGGGAACGATAATGTTAATGTCAAAAAAAAACAAAAGTCATTTCTTTATGAAATAACTTGTTATAAGGTGTCGGAGTTCGGAGGTGGGGCGAGGGTAGTTTGGGCCATGTCGGCTGGTGACAGAGATTCGGAGGCGCAAGCCAAGAAGGGCGAAGATGGACAAACCAGCGAAGGAGATAGCCGGGCCGCCGCCGCTCTTAAGGAGAACTGGTGTATCCTGCTTAGGATTGTTGAACTCGTAAGTATAGCTTCTTTAATACCTAATCAAATTCAAAAGTGGAAACCGTTGGATTTGGGGGCTGACCGGATATTCAGATGTGGTGTGGGTAGTGTGTAATCAGGCCTTTTGTGTCACTTCTTTTTTAAGGGCACCTTCGAAAGATGTCGGTCTATAATTTTTTGTACCCCCTCGCCATCTTTGCTACTGTGTAATTTTTTAAGGAAGTATAATTTTAAGCGAGTGGATCCATTAAATTTTCAATTCCTTTCGTTTATTATTCAGTTTTTATTGCAATATTTACAAATATGTTTTCGAAATTTCCATTAGGGGCACTGCTTGCCCCCGCGTGCCCCCACAAAGAAGTTCTATGTAAATGATTTCAGAGTTACGATTAAAATCCAAGTCGTCCTATAGTGCAATGCAGCGACGAATGGTAAGTAGCAGGGCTATAGAGGGTTGATATTAGCAAAGACTGCTTAGGCTCGCGTGATACACTTGAGCATTTTTATTTTTTTAATTAGCTCATAATGTCCCACTGCTGGGCAAAGGCCTCCCCACTCTTAGACCACTCTCCTCTATCTAGAGCTAAACCAATCCACTTGACTTTTAAACTCCACGACACGACTGCTGTGACCTTTGGAAACATTATAAATCTATTCTGATGCTTAATTGCTACCCATTATCATTGATATCTTCGCCAATTTAGTCCTATATTGGTTGTTGTTTTTAGGTGTTACAAACGCAACATAACATTCTATAGGTTGTTTGCTTTTACAAGATAAATGATATCTATGAAAGATATCACAGTTTTGATTAACAATTTGACTAAAAACTATCGTACGATATGCTAAACATAATACTAGTAAGTATTATGTGATTGACTATCACACACAAACTAAAATCTCAATAGCTTAATGGATGGAGCAGCGCTCATAAACCTTTCTTAAGATGCTTGGTTTAAATTCCGACATCGCTAGGGTGCTAGGCCATTATAAAGCTTAACTGTATTGATAGCGATAAATTTAGTTATAAGCTCGTTTATTCTAAAACTGCATGCCCCTCCAAATGCAACCTCTACATGGAAAATGCGTGTAGACGAGCTGGTCGTTTGAATTTAGAATAAAATCGCTGCACAATAGGGTGTCCCTTATGTAGGTACCAGAATGAGAAACATGTATTTTAAAATGATTTTTACGATTCTTGAATGTAATCTTGGATTACTTAAATGTTTTTGCAGTTTTCGTCATATATAATATAAATTACAATACGTGGTAATGTTGCATCATTATTGATGGCTAGGGAGTCCGATAGGTTATATTCATATATTAAGTACGACTCTAGGTCTGTAATCCCCATTTTTTGTTGTTTATATAGATGAAATTCTACTAGATTTAATGTATGTAATCAAGACATCTTTATTAATTTTTTGAACACAAGAAATAATTTTAATGAAAAAATAAGGGTCAGGTTTCCGTACGAAAATTGGTAGCAAAAAGTGTTTATCTAAACAATGAATATTTTATCCTTCATATAAAACTAAGATACGTTACTTTTCACGAGCCGACGTCGTCGCAGGGCGGATCGTCACCGTCCTCGTTTGGGAACAATTGTTTATCGGCCGGGTAAATGCTATGTTATATTTTAATTAACCTGTTTATTTTTATGGAATCTTACCGCGTTTACTGTTTTATTTTTATGAGAAATTCAATATATCAAACAAATATTCTTTTTTAGTATTTTGTGGCCTAAAATAATTAAGACGCGATTTCATTTGAGTATAAACCATGTTATCATTAATTTAATATTATATACAAGTAATAGTATTTCTAGACAAAAATTGAAAATTACATATATTTTTGCTAAATATACTTTCGACGTAAGCCCAACCTTCCTGTTTCCCGTTCAAGCGTAAAGCGTATATGACAGACGTGAAGACGTTGATAGTTCGCCTCTCTTAAAATTGGATAATCCTAAATTTGAACTACGTAAACCCCGTTAATCGCTGACCTAGATATGAATTTACCTACAGTAATACCTAAATTATACGTCTGGCCACAGCCACAATATATATAAGGTTAATTTGTAAGAGGCTTGGGTGTTTACTTTTCTACTACCTTTTACGCGTTCACCTATTGAAAGACATTCTGAATGGGTCAACCGTTTTAATAGTTGTGAAAGAAAATATAAGGACATTCGGCTGTATGTGGATTATATTCGATTTGTGTAGCCGATCTAGTGATATAAAACAGACAAGTAATTTTAGTGCAGGTTGTATATAATTGGGGCAGTCCAGCCACTCTAGGCTTTTGTGGATAAAATCTCTTAGTATTGGTGCGTGAACCTTCTATATGTAACATTTGAATAAGGAGATATGATATACATATATTTATATAAGTAAGTGTAACTCAATGTGGAACCCTCCAGTGCATCAGAGTAGCGTATAAAGTGAGCATCTGGTGCGTCAGTCAGTAGATGACGACGATTCCTGAAGTAAAATTCAAATTGAAACATTACTGTTCATCAAATGAACTCTCACGTGTCTAGCCTTATATTCATTTTTTAAGAATAAAATATATTACAAGATGAATGAAATAATAAAATATGTGAGTAGTTCAAACGAGTGAAAGCATTGTTCGTGTGATACAATGGCAGGTACCGGCTTTTGTAGAGCTCGAATTAATTTGAATAACTGTGTAGGAAATAATGTGATGGTATTATGGAAATAACCACGTTTTGGAAATTTTATTCAATAATCAAAAACAACAGCTTATTAAATACTTTCTACTGGACCATAGTTCTTTTTTCATAAAAGCATTTTCGTAGACAATATAGTGTATAGCTGTTGTTTGTTACTATATTTGTTAAAATAATTTTTAACTAGAACCATTTACGAGGCGAATAAAATATGTACAGTAAAATATTCATAACGTCCTTGTTATGAACTAGTTCGCATAATCACTGGAAAATTAGCTCCAATCGTACTTTTAAAGCAAACCGTGAACTTTCCGCCGGGAACACCGAATAAAACACATTTACGTTTAGTTCTTGACAACACCACTTTTTCTGAAAAAAATCTTTAATTTTTTACATAAAATGGAGAATATTCTCGTATATTTTTTAAACTGTGTTAGTGACTGGCTACGGAAATAGTCTAACAGGATCCAAGAATGACTCGAATACCATTCTTAAATCGCTAACCTATAGAACCTCCAAATTGCAAAAGCAGTTGGTCCCTCCATGAAAAAAGCGATTGCCGCGAGCGAGCACGCTATAGTGGAATACATGACCATCTCATCGCAGAAACGATTGCCCCGGAGAAGAAGGCAGAAGAATATGATGAATAAGATAATAAATAAAAATGGCACGTGGTGTATGAATTGACATAATAAAAAAACATCAACTTGTAATTTATATAAAATAATTTTATTATTACAATTTAATATGCAATTTCAATTTGCAACTTTTTCTTTTTGTTGCAATAGTATAAGTTTTTTACTTAGTTTCAATATGTTAAGCCTAAATAAAGTCCAATACGGCCTATGATAAAATAGAATCGTATGTAAACTTGTTTTTGTGATATGTTGTGAACTTAGTATTAGTTATTGAGCTTCGGCTGCGTCTGATAAGGTCGCTGGTTGTTTTAGACATTAGACCCGATAGACTATAGAGTGATGGACGATTGCTGGAACCCAGCAATTTTTCTACTTGGTCACGATTCTAGGCAGAACAACATTATCTATATAGCTAGTATAACTATTAAAACCAAAACAAGATCTCTTAAGACTTTTGTCTGCCTATCTGTCATCGTAAATGTGTCACCGATACTTGAGATTATTGCAAACACGTGCGTATAATTCGGTGGTTTGGATTAAGTTTTAATTAAGCTATAAAGGTGATTTATGTATGAAATTATGTCATAAGGCTCGCGTATCGTGCCATTAATACGTGTCGTTTAAAACATTTATTTACCCGCGATATCATGATAATCACTAGCTGCTTATATAATATGCTTTAAAGTAATTGAATTAGTAAAAGATCTAAAAAAACTATTTCTTATTTCTTTTTCAATTATATACAAAGATATGTTATCGATTAAATTAAAACAAGTTTTCGCGACTGAGTTTCCCGACATCTATAATACATTCAAGATTAAATCTTAATCTTCCATCAGTTATGTTTATGGTCAAGCACTGACACATTGTCGCATCAGAGAAAGCGTAGATATATATAATAGATGTAAAAAGCATAGAGCTTCTTCTTATTACCTTTTCATTGTAATGCGATGCACCTAATTATTATAAACTGAGTTTAAAAACAGTGTTTAAAGTGATGTAAGCTCGCCTGCCAAGTTATCACGTCACCTAGTGCCCCAAGGCGTTAATGTTTATTTATATTACGAGCAATATAACCTGCGGTATTAGCAGACGTCGTACAGTCATGTGTAACTTGGTTGTTCGGTCAGCTTACAGCTTTGCAAGGTTCCCGAACGGTATTAAAGAATTTCACAGTGAAATTCGATATCTTAGACACATAATATTATGTCATCAATAAAAAATAATTTCTCAGAGTACTTGCCCTGTAAAATTATGTAAAGACAGAAAACGTATCCCATGTTTTGAAAAGTTTCCCAGGAAAATGTCGTCAAAAAATTGATGGAGCGGTAAAGAAAATGACAATCTATACGCAGACTTAAATCTGGACTGAAAGTATCGCGACATGCAGTGAAACTAGAGTACCCGGCAGACAGCGTCCTTCACAGAGCTTGATAAAAAATGTCTGTATACAGTAGACGTACATACATTATATTGTTTTCTTTTGTGCTGAGCCCGGATTACTCGAAAAACAAGATATGCCACTTTTTATCCTAGTGTAGTTTTATGTGGTGATATTATGTTCATCAATGTCAATATTACTTTAGGAAATAATCTATGGACGTAAGCATGTAGCGGTGATCATCGCCTTCCTCCGTAAAAAGAAACAATTTCTTCCAAAGTTATACTAATGACGACAACAAAACATGTAAATTAAAATATTGTTTTGGTCATTATGACAAAATCCAATGTAATAAAGTAGTACTAAAATGTTTTGAGGGAGGCCTGTATTAAAGGGGGTATAAACGCTGAATAGAAGAATATATAAATGTTTACAGAATGCTATTTATAAAATATTATACGCTGAACTAACTACCCGCTTGAGGCAACGTATACGTTCTCAAACGAATAACTTTACAAAATATTAGCGTAAACTTAAACACACCGCAATAAAGCATTTTTTTCTTTACTTCCTTGTGCATTTTGCTTTTAAGAGGTTACTTCTGACCACATTTTCATTACTTCAAGTAACTCTTAGAATTGCGGTTGCTTTGGTGTCCACAGCTGGGCATATTTGATATAAAAGTACGTAAATTGTAATCTAAAAGTGTAATAGTATAAATTAAATAATTAATTACTGGGGATGCGATTTTTTTTGTAGGAATGCTGCATATTTAATCGTGGTAATTATGCGATTCTTCTCAAATGGAATACTGCTTCTAATATTATGTGTCTGACATGTAGAAGATGTTGCAGTTTCAAAAAATATCGCACATTACTTTAATTTAAGTTTCATTTCATTTAGGAAAAAAAATAATCCTGGTTTTTTTAGGTTGTTGCAATAAAAATGAAATTACATGCTCAGTTAGCTTTATACGTGCATTCCGCTATTTCAGCGAACATCATTTGCATAAACGCAATTACTAACAAGAAAAAGCTAAACACGCTCCAGAATGACAAAGCCATTACTAACCGGGTGTACATAATTTTTTGGGGAAAATTGTTAAATTTGTATACTTCTTGGTACAAGTTTTTTGCTTAAAGGAAATGTAACAATAAAACGTATTAACATATTAAAATTAGACATATAAATTATTTTATTCACTATAAACGTAACACATCAAACGATTCAAGTAAAGAAGAAAAAAATTTACTTCTTTAAGGCGAATCGTAATTATCCAATCCAAAATCATTTTACGCATTAACTGTTTGTGCTGTTTTATAGAATAGGCAATTTTTAACCAACTACGAAAAATGGGGAGGTTCTCAATTCTTCTATATTTTTTTATCTTTTAAGTTTGTTTTCTCAGAATTTTCGACTGGGTGAAGCGATTTTCATTATTCTTTTATTATGTCAAAGCTAGTTGTTTTTTTTTTGAATTTCATTTGTTCCAGTTCTGACAATTTAAAGTCATTTTCTTTTAAAGAAAGAAATATTATATTATTTTAGGTGTATGTGATGTAATACAGCCTTAGCAGAGCGCATGTCGCGACAAGTTCGGCGTATTTGTTGTCCCAATAAAACCGGCGCTCGTTCCTCAGTATAACCACTGCTGGGCAAAGGCCTCCCCCTTCCCCAACCATACCTTCTTTTCCTGACTCCCTTTCCATTTGAATCTATTTCTTTGGAGGTAATAATAAATAAATAAATATAAAGACTATTAAGCACGCGGTCGTCTGTTAGTAATGGCCTTGAATGAACTCAGTTCTTGATACACAAATAAGTCCTGAATTTATAAAAAAAAAACACTCGTATTTCCTGAAAAACGTTTAGAATATTTTTGACGCTGACATATGTACGTCTAATAGACTTCATTGCGTTCAATTTGCAACGCCGAGTCCTTGTCTGACGTACCATATTAAATATAGGTAAGAATATATAGTTCGCTCGTAACTTACACAAATTGGTTTCAAAGCCTATTTGCGGCTACTTTAAAAGAGCAAATTCTATATCATCCTTAAGATAAAAAAATCGCTTTAATTTGATACCTAATTCACTTAAATAACTGTGGAACGAAGTTATCTTGGTGCGGTATCTTAACCTATTTAATGTATTATTTAAAATAAAATATCTTTGTTAAAATGTGACAGAATCGTGATGGTCATTGTGGTCCAAATCGGAATAGTCGATAGACCCACCGGTGACGCCCGTGGTGTTCAACGTGTTAATGTACGCGTTTAGAGTTTTAAATGAATTAAAATTATTTAGATACACTTTTAATTGGGCCCATTTTATGTTTTGATATGTTGTTCAGTTGTTCAGCGTTAAGTGTGAGCGTCGTCAAGCGCATACCTTATCGTAAATAAAATTGAGCAAAATTGCAAACTTCAGTATGCTTTATATACCTTTCAGCCAATACCGAAATTCAAAAGTGGTTCCAGTGCTTCAACGACATCAAAGTGACTGGTACGCGTCTCAACTATAACACTGACGTATTCGAAGCTCTGGAACTTCAGAACATGTTGCAATGCGCAGTGCAGGTGGTCGCTATTGGGTTATGCTTTACGATACCATGGAAACGGAAAAAAATATTAGATACTCTGTAAGGCTATGAGCGATGAAATCAGCTTTCAAGAACGTGCCATACACCTTTTGCTATATTTATGCCATAAAGAATTTACGCGTACACTTTCTTTGAAGTAGACGAATCTATAGCGTGATTGATCGTCATTCTGTTAAAAAAAGACGTAATACACTCTATGAATAGACGTTGAAAGGCGTGCATATAATTTACAATACCTTGCGTCTAGTTTATAATTGCAAAGGTTATTAATGTTATTGAAATTAAAAACCAATTAAGATGTCACATTTTACCTAATAGCGTAAAGAATTCATGCATAAATTTCGCTTTAAAGCTAAAAAGTAGGTAATAAATGTTATATATTTAGTTAAATAAGTTTAAAGGAAGCAATCTGTAGTGACACACATATATACATCCTCACATCTCTTCAAAAAGGAACTGACTGATCGCCTCAATTATAGATTGTTTTTATGAAGACGCGAAAGGCAATTCTTTTTTCGGACTACCATTTTGACTTTAGGCTAGGGAAAACGTTTTTGCCGTGCTAATTATTCCAGTTTTCTTTTTATACTTTTCTGTTGTATATAATTTAATTACCTATTTTACCTTCTATTTTGTTGTTCTTTTTGTGTTTTGTGTGTACAGATAGTTGCTTATAATTATCACTAAATCACTACCTACTAAATATTCATAACTGGTGAACCCTACGGGAACACAACTGATAATCCCTACTGGAACACAGCTGGGTTTTTAATTTACTTTTACTGGTGAGCAGTTTCATTATTATGTAATAAAAATGAACGGCGAAGAAACTTTCCGCGAGACAAAAAACTCAGAAGTTTTGCATTTATAGTTTTGTCTATCCTAACGCTGCAAATGCAAAAGTGTTTTTGATTGTTTCTTGTTAATAATTATCATAGGCAAGTCTCCAAAAAACAATAATGATACAAAAACTAGTTTGAAATTTAATTTATTGGGATCAAAGCTTTGAGCGTTTTTTTTTTAAGAATTGAGTTAGCAATTAATATATTATTCTAATTATAACATTAATTTTGTTTGTATCAAAGATTTCTTCAAAACATTATATGATTCTATCACCTCATACATATATACTTATTTAAAAGTATATACCAAATTTTATTACTTTTAAAACAATGTTTTTATTTATTTAATATACATATGATTGTTGTGACCATACTTTGACACCATCTTACAGTAAAATATATACATATGTGTGGAAATTGTTTGGTATTGGTGTGCGTGTGATTTTATTTCAATGACTTAATATATTAATAGTGTATATTTTAGAAAAATATTAACATTCACACATCCTCACTTTTCAGTTTAATATATAGATTTCTTATTCTTTTCTTTTATTAAAATCTACTTTCTATATTTAATATTATGGAAGCAGACACTTACATTTCCTATGGCCAGCAACCCTTTATCAAACAACAGCAGTACACCAAGAAACAGGAATGTCATACCAAAGCCCGCCAATCCAACGCCAATTTCTGGAATAATTGCATCAGTTTATGTATATTTTTTTTTTTCAAATACATCTTCTCCCTTGTTTATTTCGGTCTACTACTGGACAGGATTCAACATGACAAAAGTATGTTATTTGCTTTTAAATAGATCTACATGTTTAAAATTCTAAAGCATACTGTTCTTTTAAAACTTTTGCATTACTATTTCATAAATATCTATCAAATGATCTGTCCAAGTTGTTTTTTTCATTGCCAACAATAACTTACCATGAGTTAAAAGAAACAAAACATTGTTTTTAATTTTAATGCAATTTTATGTAACTTATCTATTTGAATTATATGACATTATTTAATATTTTACAGTGTTTGTATAATCTAAGATTACGGTTTTCTTTTGTTTATTTGTATAGTTGTGATGTCACAAATAAATATCTTTCATTTTCATTCATTTTCAAATATATAAGAGTGTTATTGTTATATTGGCTAAAACGTTGAAAGTTAATAAACTTTCTTCCTTAAAAAAACGATTTCAAATTGTTAGAACTAGACCAAACTGAAATATTCTAAAAATAAAGAAAGAATCATCAAAATCCGTTCAACCAGTCGAAAGTTCTGAGGTAACAAAAATATTTTTAAGAAGTACATTTGAAATGAGAAGCGTCTCGTCGTCTTTTTTGAAGCCGAAGGAAAAAAGTGAGAAATAAGAAAGAGACGCAGATACTAGTTAAATATGAAACTATTTTCTAGTTTGTAAATGCACGGAAAAATGTGACTTTTACAGAGCGAACGCCAGTCTCCCCCCATATTTAAGTAAATGTTTCTATTACAGTAATGAAAGACTCGACGTTTGTGGGACGCGGAGAAATTTATCCATTTTTATTGTTGAATTCTCATCTATTCTTAATTAAGATTTCTGTATTCAATTGGTTATTATTTCTTTCTTATTTAAACTATTTACAATACAAAAGTACTTTAAATACAATATGTAAATGAAATTTTGTCCGAATATCTAATTGTTTGAGTAAATCTTTTTTTAAATGTCAATCTAATATTTTATATTTAAACGTTTGTTGAGTTCAAATTAGATTCTATAATCTTTACGCATTTGTCGATGGTCCCCTCCCCTTACTACTTATACGTCTTTTCTTTATGTGACAAGGGGGCAAATGAGCAGGCAGCAGGCATTCAAGTGCCTACTGACGCCCATGGACATCTGCACGACCAGAAGGTTAGCAGATGCGCTGCCGGCCCTTAATGACGAGTTTAGGCCACCGGGAAGTCTCACAAACCGAACGAAACGCGACAACTCTGCATTAAGCGAAAATTGAGTATTTAAAGTATCCAATTCAATTTTACTTTGATCTAAAGCTTGTTTATGAGTTTCGATTTCTTTTATTAGTTGTTCTATTTTGATATTGCGATCCTCAATTTCTTTTTTGTGTTCTTCAGCTATTTTACTGTGCTTGATATTAAAATTAGCCGTTGCTTGTTCGAATTCATCTTTCAATTTTATTATCTCCTTATCTCTTTCGTGGATTGTTTGCTTATATTCATTAACAAGTTTTTCATTAGTGTTACTAGTACTACTAGTTTCATTTAATAATTTATCGTAATCTTTTGTTTTAGTATCCAAATCTTGTTTCAACTTACAAATTTCTATCTTATTTCTCTCATCTTGTTGCGAAGCTTCGTTCAAAAAGCTCTCATATTCGTTAATTTTGTTTGATAATTCTTCTTTTATATTATTTATTTCCTCTTGTAAAGATTTGCAATTTGATTCTTGTTTTCTTTTTGAATCTTCTAGCTGCTCTATATCCAATATCTTAGCACTAAGTTCCATTTTTAATTTTGTTATTTCTTTATTAAGACTAAGTTCGTGCTCTTTACTCACACCCGCAACTGCAAATAATAAAATTTATATTATTAAAAAAATTGTTTCTAAATATTGTAAATATTTATTTAGATAAAATTACATACCTTTGTTTAATTCCAAAGTTTTATCGTCAACAGCTGCCTGAAGTGCTATTAATTTACTATTAAGATCTATAATTGTCTGGCTATTTTCTTTATTCAACCTTTCTACATTTTGTTTTTCAGTCTCCAGTTTTGATTCAGCCAGTTGCAACTTTGCTGTTAGAACCGAAAGTTGCGTTTCAAACTCAGTTTGTGCAACAGCTATTTTCATTTTAGCTTCATTTAGTGCTCTCTCTGACTCCGTTTTGACTTTTGTTAACTCTTCGGTCATACTTTGCGTATTGAAGATATTGCGTAACGAATAAGCAGAAATAAAATAAGCCGTGTTAAGGACCTTCTCTCCTTTGAAAGTCGGTTTATAATATTTAATTTCACCAAAGTGATTGCGAAAGATTAAAAAACCGGAATTGATCGTTACTTTTTTCTGGTTGCCGGTTTTTTAGAACATATTTATTGGAATATTATTTAAAGTGTATATACACGTAACACAGAAGCCAGCGACTGCTCATAATGTATTGTATTTTATTGACATGGCCTGCGGTATGCAAAACTTGACTTCCATAATCTGTTTTGCAAATACCTGTTCCACTTTGCAGCGGATGAAACTCAAAATTGTTAATTTTGAACCGTATAGCCTCGTCATAAGGCCGTTCTAACTCGTGACAAATATACCGTATCGATATTTTGATCTTAACTTTAATAGCTTCGAGCAAATAATTTATTTTTGCAAATTATTCATATCTGTCATACAATTGCGTTGTTATTGTTTCTCATTATTCATAAGTATAGATAAATAGATGTTATACTTAATAAACTTCCTTGTATTTCGTTTAGAAATCTTGGTCTGTACCCGACGTTTTAAAAAAAAACGATGTCATTTATGTAGAGTTTGCACCTAGAAATTTAAGTATGACATTTTTTTAAATATGTATAATTTGAATTATGTAATTATTTTGCTGTCAAAATGTTATTCTTCGCAATATTTTAGAATTTTATTTTAATTTTATATAATGAATTATTGCATGTTTTTTTCTGGAATGTCAAGGACATTTTTGTTTTTGTAACAACTCTGCACTCATACACGCAATTAAATAAATTATGATTATGTAGATTACTAAGGCATTAAATATAATTCTAATAATATATTCGGCACTGCTTAGGAGAAGTCAAGTATCAAACGAAGTAATAAAAAAATCTATATCTATACTAATATATAAAGAGAAAAGAAATGAGAGGTATTAAATTAAACGAAAGAAAATGACGATTGTTTATCCGCTTCCGGCATCGTATATATATATAAGCGGACCCTGGTATTTAACCGGAATAAAAGAAGAAGATCGCAATATACAGACAGTCATATTGCTCACGAGTCTCGCAATGTAATCACTTAAATCTTATATTTAAAGATATTAATGAATGAATGAATTAATTAATTCATTCATTCGTTCATTCATTCATTCATTCATTCATCATTCATATTTAAATATATTATTAGTATTACTTAGAGACTATATTTATATCAGCGTTCGTAACTAATCATTCTCATTAAACTTATATTTAAAGATATTAATTAATTCATTCATATTTAAAGATATTAGTATTATTTATACACTATATTTATATCAGCGTTCGTAACTAATCATTCTCATTAAACTAATAACATTATATAATCGAAACCTGCAATAATATGAAAAGCATCATTAATTTATATAAACCTTTAATCCTCTTATTCTACACTGTACATGCAAAAAATTAATTACGCGCCATCTCTATCGAGTAACATATTGTTATCCTATAATTAATTATCTTTTGCAAAGTATGTACGATAAAAAGTTTATTAGAAAATCTTATATATCTCTCTTTTCATACGCGCCACTTTGTCCGCTTTGAAATCAACGATTTCATTAAATTTTGAAGGCTTTATTTTGGGTATCTATATATGTATTTAAAAACGCAAGGTCAACTGTCACGAAATTTCGTACACTGCGGGAAGTACAAAGATGAAATCTGCCAAGTAGTTTATAGTAGTAGAAATCCGCTAAAAGCGGATTTTCGAAAGGGCCGAATTGAGGAAGACGAAGCCCACTCGCCAGTTTTACGCGGACAAGCAAAGCGAAACAGCTACTACCTTATACATATTTTCGTTGTAATAAAAATCTGATCGTGTCTTCCATCCGCTGAATGACGTCGAACACCATCTTACCATCGCTCTGAAATAAACATTTATTATTTAAAGATGGCAGGGTTTGATCTGGTGCTCCGCAGTCATATTGTGGTGAATCTATTAGTCCCCATTTGTAAATGTGGTAAGTGTCTTTCATTTACCAAGTAATAAAGATTATTGAAAATAGGTAATTAACTCCGATTTAAAATACTAGTTAACTTAAGATTTTATATTCCTAAGTTAACATTACCTTTAAGGATTATAAGAAAAACACTATTTAATACCTTAAATCTATACTAATATATAAAGCTGAAGAGATTTTTTGTTTAATTGTTTGCTTAAAAACGCTAATCTCAGGAATTGCTGGTCCGATTTGGAAAATTATTTCAGTGTTAGATAGCCTATTTATTGAGGAAGGCGATTATCATCACGATAGAATAAATTCTTTTTTTTTTACCTAATTTTACGTGATCTAAGTCGCGGGCACAGCTAGTCATATATATGAAGAATTTCTTTCAACAAACAGCACTTTACAATTGCAAGATTGTGAAGTAATTTAAAAAGTCATTCTCTAAATCTAAGTTATATACTTTAATTTTACCTTAAACCTTAGTTTTCCAATTGGCGGCTCAGCATAGGGAATGCTTAAAAACGAATAATATTTTTCACCTCCCAATATTGATCTAACTTCTACACCGGCGACTTTTCCTGAATTAGTTTCTACTACAATATTCCCTGATACTACATTAACAAAATAAATTGTTAATATAAGAACTAAACCAACTTTACTATATTTAATATCCATTTTTTTGGTTATAATTATGTTTTGTATAAACACTCAAATAATACTGAATTAAGACTGACGTGTCCCAATGATTAGACTACATGTTTTTATCAACGATGGTAGATAATCACTAGTGACATAATATTAATTAATGATAACAGGCATTAAGTTGTCTACCTTAGGAACAGACGTCCGTGTGTCATATAGTCCTGTATATATTTATTTATTTAATTAGGCTAAAAATAACACCTTGTTTCCGTTTCGGGGCAAAACATCAGGCCTGTCTCAAACTCTTGTGAAACATAGCTCGAGTCCCAATCCATTAACTTGTGATTCTAATTATCTTACATATGAAAATATCCAGAACAATCTTTTTTTGCATACATACACGGAAAAGTTACGACAGAGTAAATCAAAAGTTTGTCTTCGCCCCTTTCACAGACACGAGTATACATTGCAAAGCCAAACTTTTTGTGAGTGAAATGTCTGCGGCTGTTAAAATTTTGAATTCAAGAATTTCTAAGTTTCTTACACTATTGATGCGCCTTACCGTTTGTTGTAATTTTGAATTCAAGAATTTCTTTCCGTTTCCCAAATCAAGGTATTAACAAATTGTGCTAACATTTTGAATGTTGATTTTTTTAAAGTTTATAGAATTTATAAAGGTTTTTGTTACTGCTTCGTGGAAATCAAGAATTTCATTGTAGTAAAATATGTAAGAATTTATAATAAATCATCGAATATTGGCGCTTATTGTGGTAATCGGCAAATTTCGTCATACGCTTTGGTACGATGTACCAAGCTAAAGTTTTCGTAGACTGTTTTAGTTTTCAGCGGTTGTCAAAATTTTCTATTCACGAATTCTTCAAGAGCAAGTGATTATTTCATTTTTAAAACATATTTATTAAGGCTATATAAATGGCTGTTTTTATAATTTTAAGTATGTCTAAAGCTCTTTTTAGTTTGATATAAAAATCTAGCACTGTTTCATAGACCATTTAATGAAAATGAATACTTTTTTTGTATGTTACAAGCGGGCAAACGAGCAGGCAGCAGGCACCGAAGTGCCTACCGGCGCCCATGGACATCTGCACGACCAGTAAATATTTTGTCTCTTCTTCTTCTTCCTAGCGTTATCCCGGTCTAGTACCAGGTCCGCTTATATTACAGAGGATGTGGCTATATGGCGAGCTAAGATGACCGATTGCCGTCTGACGTCATCCTCGGAACCCCCACAATCTCTACAACCTCACGACTAATATCACTCAGTGACATTAATCGGGCCCCAGTGTTTTATGTGCCCTCCGAAACACAAAGGCGGTCGGATATAAAATATTTACCAGCATTAGAATGGGTCATCCATCTATCACACGGTCGCATCAAGATATACTTAACCTAGCGTTCGACTCACATACCGACCACTGATAAGAACATGATCTCCTCACTAGATATTTTGTAACAAATTTAAATTCGGGGATGATGCAACCATTCAAATTCTTGTAATCACAAGTGTTATTGTAAAATTTTAAAGCAACCAATACAGAAGATAAAATAGAGGGCCTAGCACGAACTTTTCGAGTCGAAGTAAGTCAATGAGTAGAATTTACTTAGGATGAAAATGTCCTCAGCGGACCCTTCTAAGCGTCAGTGTTGTATTAGCAATAATTATAAGCGTGACACGATTAAAATTTGCCTTCTGTGGGCCTAGCACGAACATTTTCACCCGAAGTGAACTCGACTCGTCGACTTACTTTGGTTCGAGGAGTTCGTGCTAAGCGCTCAGCTACTCATTTACAATACCGAAACTGACATAGTTTATATGCAAGGAATCCATTGTATGTATTAAGTGTATAAATAATTTACATAACATGGAAGCTGCGCGAAGTCGGCAAGCTATGTCGACATCCTTAACATTCTTCACTCAATTTATGCGTTCAGTGTTCTTAGTAAATTATGATGTAAGTTCAAGTAAGCCTATTTTGATATTTAGATAATACCTATTTCAACGGATTACTTTCAACATTTTGATTTATAAAAATACAACTCATCGTTTGCGTTTAAACTTGGCCCCAATTTTTTTATATCCTTCAGTTGCAATACTATTTACTGAATTAAAATTCCCCTATGGCCACTAACAAAGTTTATAGCAAAATTTATTGGGATCGGTTGGTTTGTTAAGGCTTTAAAGCATAACACACAAATAAATACCATTTACAACTACAAGGCTAGATAGGATTCCAATCTTAAACACCTATATCCATCTATTTATTTCTATACAATTCTATGGATAAAAATTGGTTACGTACGGAATATTGTAATGTTTCAGATATGACAACGTCGCAAATTGAAGCTGAAAATACTCAAATGACAAATGATTTATACCGCTTGTTAAAAAAATACACTGGTTTGCGAAACTTAATAAGAGAACTGAAGGTAAAGTTTTTGGTGCTATGTTTAATTAGACTTTAACGCATACATTTGATACTGCGATCCTGTGTGATGCACGATATGCGATTAGTCCCTCTCGCTTGCAAGTAACTTTAATTCGCCCAATGCCCTATTTATGGCCACTTTAAAAATGGAAGTTCTATATCATCGTAAGGAGAGAAAAATAGCTTTAATTTGATACCTCATTCACATAAAAAACAGATTAACGAGGTTATCTTGTTGCGGGATTTCAGACCATTACAAGCTTAGATTGGGAAGCGAGATTTATGTAAGTTTCTTTCTTAGAGTTAATTTGCGCTAAATGGTTGTCTTGATTTACGAATTTAGAACTTCGATAGCTCAACGGGTACACAGGTGAATTCAAATCTGTATAGGGTTTGATTCTATCCTTAACCTCGCTGTAATGTGGTCACGCCCTCCCCTAGCAGTAGCATTTTGAGGGCAATTTCCAGCGTGCGTTTATGAAATCATTATCCAAAAGCCCTTAACTTGTGAAAGCTTTACAGGGTCCTAGTTACTATCGGACTAAGTTACTTTAATTAATTTTAAATGATCGTACTTGTATTTTTTATTATTGATTATAATTACAAAGTGTTTACTACTCAGCGTTTATTGCCATGAGTGCTTATAATTAGTTTTAAGTCATTATTTCAAAATTAGGTAATAATATTTTAAAACATTCACTATGTTTGTATATTGAAAGTAACTGCATAATTATTCAAAGATACATTACAACAAATTAATAAATACAAATAAAAAGGTAATCCGAAATTAGAATAAGTATAACTATTTTGTACGTGAACAATACAATTAATTATTAAATATTAATTCCTTGTTTACTCTTGGTATATAAAATTGACGTAATATGCGTGACTGACAGATACTTGTATGTACATAGGTTACGTTAATGCAGTCATGATATTCAAATTAATGTGATAACCGTGCAGTAAATATTGATTTTACTTATAAAAATCGATAGCTCACGGCCATTCGCGTATGCCATTAAAGACTTGCAGCAGCGTACCCTTTATACATACTAAATTTTAACTTCTATAAGAGTTTAAAATCTTAGATTGAATTATAACTGATACATTCTTACGACTCCATTAATTTATTATACTTTATATTTCAGTCCGAATACGTCAGCTCAAAGATGTACCCCATGTTTCCGAGATACACCATGCTGAAAGACATGATAAAAGATATCATGCACGACCCTGACTACATGGAGGTTTGCCACGAGGTCGACCCATAGCGCGGGGTGCGCAAGTAGATGAGGGCCTCTTTCAAAGACCGGACCCGGTCGACACGTCGCTAGAAGAAAATCGTCTTCAGAATACGGATTGCTCTTTGCAAAGCTTTGATGTTCACTATTTAGATTCCCACTTTTTATAGTTTCATTTTAAAATATTC